>JADBJO010001414.1:370000-385000 GCA_016801955.1 Conus betulinus
CTCTCTCTCTCTCTCTCTCTCTCTCTCTCTCTCTCTCTCGTCTCCCAATCTCCCTCCAACCTCTCTCTCTCCTCTCTCTCTCTCTCTCTCTCTCTCTCTCTCTCTCGTAACGCCAATCCCCCAACCCCCCTCTCTCTCTCTCTCTCTCTCTCTCTCTCTCTCTCTCTCTCTCTCTCTCTCTCTCTCAGTCTGACTCTCTTTGTCCCATTCTCTTTGTCCTGCCCAACATTTCTGCCCTCGTCCATCCCAACCTAACCCCCACCTTCCACTCATCCCGACCGCTGTTCTGAATCCGTCGCACACTTTTTTTTTTTTTTCTGACCCACGCGCGTAACTCAGAATCAGCCGTCAGCAGCATTCAAAGCGGTGAAACTGAAACCGAATGCCAGAGCATTCAAGGACAAACAAGAGTGCTGGTGATCAGTGCCCCCAAAGTTCGGAAAGGATAAATCATGAAAGCGTTTAAAAAAAAAAATCACACGAAATTCAGCGTATTATTATTAACCACTTTAATGCCTTCCCTTTGTTCCATCCAATCCAGCTGGCTTTCATGGTGAGAGTTTGTATTAACTACAGCAGACTCGTTCATGGCAATTTCATTATTGTTGTTCATTCTGAAGATGTCAAAAATAAAAAGAGTTTCTGATGTCCCAGACCCTACAACATCATCGTCACGTCCAGTGATTGACTGGTATATGGTCCTCGGGGTATCGTAACAGACGCTGCCCTCAACCATGGACAAAAGGGACGTTGCCGCTGTCTCGGTGCTCTTTCGCGGCATTTCAGTCTTTCCAAGGACGAACGGAAGTGCTTGGCGGTACCATCATCTGAGGAAACTACTCTGCATCTCCTACAAAGAACACAAGACCAATGGTTATGTGCGGAACCTGGTCACCAACCTGCTTGGGCCCCACGAACCACTTCTGGCAACCGTCAAACGACGGAAGATAGCGTGGTTTGGCCACGTCATTCGTCACAACACCCTCTCCAAAACCATCCTCCAAGGTACCGTTGAAGGAGGGCACAGACGAGGACGGCAGAGAAAGAGCTGGTCCGACAATATAAAGGACTGGACCAAAATGACCGTTGCCCAGATCTCTCCTCACGACAGCCACCAACAGAAGAGCCTGGGAAGAAACGGCGGCTGCTTCATCACGTCCCCTCGATGATCCCAGCGGTCAGGGGACTGACTGACTGACTGACCATCACCTCTCCACGCCTCCCACTGCGCACTGAAGATCTTCAGCGCTTCCACGCCTCACCAAAAGCTAACAGTAACACGCACTGTGGGATCTTTAACGTGCGCTACTCTACATCCACATTCCACATACGTGTCCATCACAGAAGATACAGGAATGACAATCCAGGAAAGTCAGGTTAAGGGACCAGTCGGACACTGAATTGATTCGACCGGCATGACGACAGTTTAAGATGGGGAGGGAGGGGGAGAGGGGGCTAATACTATAAAGATACCACCAGAACGACGAAAGGTTAAGATGGAGAGGGGACCTGTCTAACATTAAACTGATACATGTACACGTATGTGAGTCTATATATATGCAGAGAGAGAGAGAGAGAGAGAGAGAGAGAGAGAGAGAGAGAAATTTAAAGAAATTTCTAGTTTAAAACAAAGTACTCCACAAATCTTAACGACTACATGTGTGTGTGTGTGTGTGTGTGTGTGTGTGTGTGTGTGTGTGTGTGTGTGCCTGCCTGTCTGCCTACCTGCCTGCCTGCCTGCCTGCGAATATGTAGGTATGCGTGCGCTTGTATATACACACACGCGCAAGTGTGTTTTCAAACAGTTTATATACCGTCAAAGAACATGTGATCTTTTCCTTTCTACCCCGTCTTCTGCACATTCTTGAACACTACCCCCCCCCAACCCCCACTTCCCCCCCCCCCAACCTAAATTCTTTCCCTTCCACACACACACACACACACACACCACCACCACCACCACCACCACCACATACAGACTCTCTTCCAAATCCACTTTCCTGAAAGGAGGACAAAGGCAGAGTGCTCTTTAAGCAAAAGATTCGCTCTCCGACTCGCCTGTCTTCGATTAACATTGTTGTTTGTGAGTCGGCATAATGGGCTCTATTTTCCGCCCTTTATTGTGGGGTCGGCCTGTTTTCCATGGAAACAGCAGAGAATAACTTGGACAAGGTGGTGTGTGTGTGTGTGTGTGTGTGTGTGTGTGTGTGCGCGCGCGTGCTTCTTATTTATTAGGTATATGCTTACACGTGTGAGTGAATCTCGTTTTCATGAGTACCCATGCGTGCGCACACATGCTTTTGACTCTATGTGTGTGCAATCATGCGCACGTGCGCGCGCGCGCGCGCGTGTGTGTATGTGTGTGTGTGTGTGTGTGTGTGTGTGTGTGTGTGTGTGTGTTTATGTGTGTGTGAGCGTGTGCGCACGCAGGCACGTATATCCAAGTTTATCATGTTTCTAGTTATATATCTTTTGTGTGCCAATGCGTTAGTATATATATATATATATATATATATATATATATATATATATATATATATGTATAGTGTGTGTGTGTGTGTGTGCTTGAGTGTGTGTATGTGTGCTTGAACGCGACCACCAATCTGCGCAAGTGAGGAGAAGGAAACATACAACATGACAACAACCAAATGAAAGGCGTAGTTAAACTGTGAGAAGACCACAGGGAAAGCAGAAAAAAAAAACCAAAACCAAAAACCTGTACCGCGCCCGCCCGGTCTTAACAAGCGACAACCGGAAGACGGAACCGGTACTCGCCATGCCGTGTCACCACCCCATTTTTTTCCCTCCGCGGCAGAAGTGAGTCCCAGACACGCCGCGCACTAATTTTCCCCCCTCCACGGGTCTTTAACACCCGGGTGAACCCCCAAATTGCTATCAGATTTAAGAGAACGACGGCACCAGACTTTTCGATTTTGACCGTACGCTCGCTCCCACCCCACCTTCCCACCCCTTTTCCGCTCACTGCACCTTCCATCTCTCTCCACCCACCCCCCCCCCCCAACACACACACACACCTCTACCACCCAGATCCTTTCCTCTACTTGCACTGTGCAAAAGTAGACATCATCAATATGCTTGGTTGTGTATGTGGACACTTAGAGCATCGGTAAGTGTGGCAGTGGTTGTCATGATGATGATGATGATGATGATGATGATGATATGTGTGTGTGTGTGTGTGTTGTGTGTGTGTGTGTGTGTGTGTGTGTGTGTGCGTGTGTGTGTGTGTGTGTGCAGGGGGAGAGAAGTTGGGGCGTAAGGGGCGGGAAAAAAGAGTGGGTTTGAATCAGGAATAGGGACAAAAAAAAAAAAAAAACTGAACCTGAACTAAATCTATAAAATGTGCAAACATCCACAAAGGACGAAGGAAGAGAAAGGAAGATTGAAAGGATAGCTCCCCCACCCCCTCCCATACACAGAAGAAAAAAAAAAGAAAGACAGAAATGCAGATAGACGGTGAAACAAATACGAACATATGGAAAATGCAAATTGTCTAAGCAGTGGTTCCTCCCAGGTGCATATGCTATGAACTTTTTATAAATTCAAAAACCCATGAACTCGTTGAAGCCCATAGTCCTTTCTCGGGATCCCCATTTACATCTGTCTTTTCATCATTCGTTTTGTTAAAAACGTGCTACACACACACACACACACACACACACACACACACACACACACACACACAGAGAGAGAGAGAGAGAGAGAGAGAGAGAGAGAGAGAGGAGGAGGAGGAGGAGGAGGAGGGTGAGTGTGATTAAGCTTGATCAGCTTCATGGTTGGTTAGATTTTTCCTGACCAGTTCTGCCGGTGTCTGTACTTCAGTTTCGGGTCAGATATTGTCAGAAAGACAGAATTTTTTTTTAAAGCAACACAAAAAAAAGAAAGAAAAGAAAAAGCCAGAAAGAAAAAGGGAAAAAGAAAAGGAAAAAGCCCGCACAGACGGTAACAAAACCTCTCAGGGGCGACGTGGGGGATTCCAGACATGGTGTCCTCACCTTCCGCATAGTCTCTGCCAGTGACGTGAGTGCCTCTTTCGTGTGATTCTCTTTGACTCGACCGTGAGTGTGTGTGTGTGTGTGTGTGTGTGTGTGTGTGTGTGTGTGGTGTGTGTGTGTGCGTGCGTGCGTGCGTGTGTGTGTGTGTGTGTGTGAGCGAGAGAAAGAGAGACAGAGACAGAGACAGAGAGAGCTTGTGTTCTTTTTTCTTTTCTTTTAATTTTTTTTCTTATTTTCTTTATCTATTTACCTTTTTGCTTCTGTTTGTTTGCTTGTTTGCCCCCCCCCCCCCCCCCCCCCCCCCCCCCCCCCCTCCTAACCCTTCTTTTCCCGTTGTCCACTGGTTTTTCCGCCTAAGTGGCCCAATTCACCTGTCTTTCTTCTGGAAAATCGTTGCATCTTCCCCCCTCCCCCCCCCCCCCCCCCCCCTCCACACACACACACACACACACACACACACACACACACACACCACCACCCACCCCCAGCGCCCTTGTCTTCCTCTGATAACGATGTATAGCTTGCCAGCTTTTTCTCCTCTCCGTTTTGTGGTTCTGGATCAAATCAGAATCCGTCGTGTGGAGCTGAATCAAAAAGCGGATCTGTGGTGACGATCTAGATCAAAGCACGGATCCGCCACCTAGAGTGCCTGTTCAGCAAAATGACCGCACAGTTTCCACTGAACTGTTCATTATGAAATCGTAGTTCATGGACAGATCAATAACGTGCCACATTTTCAATGAATATCAGCACTTTGTCATGACATAAACGTTGACGTTTTGCATCCTCCATATTCTGTTTAAAACAAACTGCAAAGCAAATAACTTTTTAACCATACCTATTCTTTCTTTTCCCCGGCGAGAAAAATGTGTTTTCATTCATAAATTTGCCTGTTCACAGACGTGTAAACACACACACACACACAAACAACAAAACAACAACAACACAACAACAACAAAAACAGAAACAACAACTGAAGTTTAACTACCGACCCATGTGCTTTTTTTTTTTTCATTTTTTTTTTTAGTGCGGATCAGATAAACAGTGGATCCAGGATCCGTTCGACCTTGACAGACTGATGTCAGCGCTCTCCAGCCCCCCCCCCCCCCCCCCCCTCATGTCCCCCCCCCCCCCCCCTCCCCCCCCCCCCCCCCCCCCAACCCCATCCCCCGCTTTTCTTTTTCTCTCTTTCTTTTTTTCGTTTTCCCGTGCCATCCTCCATCCATCAGCGGCATTATTCCCCAGAGGCTCATTGTGGCTCCCCGGCACACACCCCACATCCAAGTTCGTCTCATCAGATCCGCAGCATCAGCCATCCACAGAGAGCCATCAATATCCAGCCGTCATAGGACAGCCCATCAGGAAACCGAACTGCCGCCCAGTCTCCACAGTGGTGTTCATTGTTGCCTGATCTGTCATGTCAGCCTCCCATACCCCCCCCCCCCCCCCCCCCCCCTCCTCCACCCCGCCTTACCCGCTCCCCCCAAATGAGGCGAGTGGGTTGTGAGAATGTACATACTGTCCAGAAAGGACATCGGCTATCCATTAAGGACAGGGTATTTGTCCACATGGCTATCCATTAAGGAGAGGGTATTTGTCCACAGAGCTATCCATTAAGGACTGGGTATTTGTCCACATGGCTATCCATTAAGGACAGGGTATTTGTCCACATGGTTATCCATTAAGGACAGGGTATTTGTCCACATGGTTATCCATTAAGGACAGGGTATTTGTCCACATGGCTATCCATTAAGGACAGGGTATTTGTCCACATGGCTATCCATTAAGGACAGGGTATTTGTCCACATGGTTATCCATTAAGGACAGGGTATTTGTCCACATGGCTATCCATTAAGGACAGGGTATTTGTCCACATGGCTATCCATTAAGGACAGGGTATTTGTCCACATGGCTTTTCTGCCTACTTTTTTTTGCATTTAAAGTGGATTTTGAGAGTGTGTGCGTTTGACTATTTTTTGCACTCCCAGTTCTTATAGAACAGGAAGTACGTTACAATGGGAACGAAGAAATACTGTCTATGTGTGTGTGTATCTGTCTGCCTGTCTGTCCGTCCGTCCGTCCGTCCGTCCGTGGTCAAAATGTGTTCCACTCGCTCCAGACAAAACTACTGGGCCGATCTTTCTGAAAATTTGAGGATATGTTCATTATGGGGTCACGGATGATGCTCGATGTTTTATTTTACCGTTATAGCCGTTTTCGTCTTTATGGAATATCTCAGAAAGTGTTTGGCCGATCTTTCTGAAAATTTGTAGGTATGTTCATTATGGGTCACAGATGATCGGTGATGTTTACCAGAATAGCCGTTACTAACGGTCATAATAGCCCCAAACGGGTTTTCCCTCTTTATGGAATATCTCACGCGTATTCAAGATAAACTGGGAGTACTTTTATATGCTTTGCATCGTTTTTTTATTTTTTTTTTTTCTTTCTTTCTTTCTTTCTTTCTCTTTCCTTTCATTTTCTTTGTTTCTTTCCAAAATGACGGTTGAACAATGAAGCAGCATCGTCATGATGATCTTATCTTAAATTGTCCATAGATCAGCAATTATCATGCTCTAGTTTTTACTTTTGTTTTATTTCCTTTTGTTTTGACTCGATAACAGCATTTTGTTTCTCGTTGTAGCTTTATCGGAAGAACCCTTTATACCTGTGCGGTGGAAGCCCATGGAAGTGCCCTGTGTAGTATTTTCCACTGTAACCAATCTGAAATTGAAAACCAGTAATGGCATTGGTAGAAGGGCCCCCACCCAACCTCCACCTCCACAGTTCCGAACCTTCTTGCATCTATGGACATGACTAAAAGGCTGTTTATTTACGTGGAGGGCATTGCTTGCTGTTTTGAATTCACTGTGCCGGCGTGCGTGCGTGTGTGCACGCGTGTGTGCGTCCATGCGTGCGTGGAAGTGTGCGTGAGTGGGTGCGTGCACGTGTGCGCGCGCGCGCACGCGCGCGCGCGCGCGCGCGCGTGTGTGTGTGTGTGTGTGTGTAACGTTATACCCATTCTCTATCTGATGGACTAAAGTGCACGAAAATGTTGATCTGGCTGACTTTCTCTTTTTCGATGTACACTGAACAATACAAAATGCAGGCGACCGTCACCATTAACTCACTACGTGAGAGCAACAAGAAAAAAAAATTACACAAACCCAAACATTTGTACGCACTCGCGACCAGTCAAACAATGCAGACACTATAGCAACAAACACCCATGTAAACTTACACATCTATACGCAATTGAAATTTAAAAAAAAAAAAAAAAAAAAAAACTTCGGCTCTCGAGTAACAAATTACAAGCCCAGCCATCCGTATCACATTTCCAAGCAATCAAAAACACGGACACAAAAGCAACAAACAGGCATAAAAACCCAGGCGTTGTCAGCAGTTGCAACTAATGAAAACCAGACCCTAGAGCGACGAGCAAACAAAGGGACCCAAACATCTGTAAGCACTCACACCAAATTGAAAACACAGAACCCCACAGCAACAGCTAGCCATACCTTTCCGCTCGCTGTAGGCATCGGCATCTCATTTGAAACCACAGACACGCGATCAATAAACATACCAACCCAGACATTTGTCAGCACTTGCAACGAACGAATACAAAGGTACAATAATCAATATACACATTCAGACATTTGTAAGCATATGAAATTAATTAAAAGCACAGAGCCTAGACAAATTTAGACATTTATAGGCACCGTAAATAAGAAAAGCACAGCATTTGAACAAAATTCAGCCAGACAAGTGTTAGCACCAACAGCTAATAGAAACACAGACACTAGAAAACACACACAAAGCCAGACACACACGTAAGCACCAAGAGCTAATAACAACACAGACACTAGAACACACACACAACGCCAGACACACGTAAGCACTTGTACTTACAAAAGGCAAATGAAAACAAACTGCAGCGTTACCGGAACCAGCATTACCAGAACTTGCTTCACAGGGGAGTATTGCGCATGTTAATGTCTGTACTGTTTTTATTTTTTTGTCGCTGAGGAAGGCATATTGCCGAAAATTTCTAGTCCTATTTTGTGTCGTTCATTAAAACCGCGCTACTTCACACTTTGTTTTGTGTGCTCTTCTGCTTTTTCGACTTGAACTTACAGCTAATAAAACCCCTGACATCACAGAACATAGAAAGCAAGACATCTGTAAACAATGGCAACTAATACGAACACAGACATTAGAACACACACACACACACACAAAGCCAGACATACGTAAGCATTTACAGCTAATAAAATCCCAGACATTACAGAACATAGAAAGCAAGACATCTGTAAACACTGGCAGCCAATAAGAACACAGACACTGGAACAAGCATACAAACTCAGACATCTGTGGGCACTCCTGGCTAATAAAACAGACACTAGAGCAAACACAACATTAGAAGCCAGACATTTGTAAGCGCTCACAGCTAATAACAACCCAGACACTAGAACAAACACACAGAGCCAGACATCTACAGGCACTCGCACCAAGTGAAAACACAGACAATGGCACAAACATACGAAGCTAGACATTGTAAGCGCTTGCAAATGATACAGAGACAATAGGACAAAAAAAGCCAATTTAAAAACACTCACAAGTAGTAAAAACACACACAATAGAACATACAAAAGCAAATATTTGCCAACTTTCGAAAGTTATAAAACCACAGAAAATGGAACCTACAAAAACAGACATCTATAAATATTCAGAAGTTATCAAAACACAGACAACAGGAAAAACGTACAAAGCTAAATGGCTGTACTCTCTTGTAGCTAACAAAAATACAGGCAATACAACATACGTACAAACGGCCGCTGTAAGTACTCACAGATGATTAAAAGCACAGACACTAGATATTCAAACATGAAAAACCAGATGGTAAACACTCGCAAGTCTCGAAAAGCATAAACAACAATTATAAACACAGACACTAAACCAACAAATACGGAAAAGCAAGACTGTAAAACACTCGCAAGAAAAAATTAGAAACTACAGACAAACAAGCGAACATACACAGCAAGACTTCTGTAGGCCTTTGCAACTCATAAACCTATAAAGAACAGAACACTAACAAAACACACACACACAGCCAGATTCTGCCAGCATTTGCAACTGGGGTGTCAACACTGATATTAAAGTAAGAAACAACCCGACAAACCCAGGCCATCGCCAGCACTCGTGACTGAATCAAACACAGAGACAACAAACACACAAATCCAGACGTCTGCACGCACTTGCAGCTAATACAAACATAGACAACACAGCAACAGCTTTGAACAGCAGGCCCAGCGCACATAAGCCTTTTTCCCCCCATTCGTGCTGTCTCAGAAGATTGGACAGACGAGTTGGCGATCCGGTACTGAACAGAAGAACAAAGAGGACGGAAACGGGGGTGAAAGAGAGAAACGCCACAAACACAGGACGGCGGTCTCACAACAATTTTTCCTAACTCGGGAGAGAGGGGGGGACGTTGACAGGAAGGGGAATGGACGGTTGGTCGAAGGAGAAGGAGGAAAGGGGGGGGGGGGGGGGGGGGGGTGGCGGTAGAGGACCAACTCACAAAACAGCGAAAAAAGAAAGGAAAGCGAAGGGAGGGGTGTTAAAGCTGAGATGAAACAGGAACCGGCAGCTGGTGATCCACAAGGCGGGGGGGACTGAAGGGGAGGGAGACACTGGCGTGTACAATTGTCTTCTGGTTGGTCCTCCGCTACTGTCGGAGGAGTCTAGCTGCCTTGACATCATGACAAACAGTTCACGACTTCATGTCTGCCCCCCCCCCCCCCCCCCCCCCCCCCCCCCTTCACCGTCTCCCTCCTCCCCTCCTTACATACACTTCCTCTCTCTCTCTCTCTCTCTCTCTCCCTCCTCTCTCCCTCTCTCTCTCTCTCTCTCTCTCTCTCTTTCTCTGTCTCTCTCTCTCTTTGGGTACTGTGCTGTGTCTGTGGGTGCATGTATAAAAAGGTAAGGGTTGAGTTCGTTTTGTGTTGTGTGTGTGTGTGTGTGTGTGTGTGTGTGTGTGAGAGAGAGAGAGAGAGAGAGAGAGAGAGAGAGACAGACAGACAGACAGACAGACAGACAGACAGAGAGAGAGAGAGAGACAGACAGACAGATATAGGTGTTTTTTTTCGGAAGGTTGGGTAGGGGGGGGGGGGGGGGGGGGGGGGAGGTGAGAGTGAGTGGGCAGACAGACAAGGAGACGTCACACAAAAAAAAAATACAGCAAAAAAACACAAACAGCAACAAAAAGCAGACCTCAGTCCCCTCGTCCATCCATCACTCCTCCTCTCTCTGCTCGCCCCTCTTCCTCCCCCCGTCCTCCACACACACACACACACACACACACACACACACACACACACACACATCTCCTCCTCTCCCCACCCCCATGTTAACCGACCACTTCGCGGCCGGACCCTTTGAAGATTCTCATTAAGAGGAGCCCCGTGGCACTCCTCTCCTTACCAGCAGAGACAGAAGAAAAAAACGGTTACGATTACCCCCCCCCCTCTCCTTACCCCGTCCCCTTCTGACAGCCCCCTCTCCTCTCTCCTCATCCTCCATCCCACGCCTCACCCCTACATCTCCCACCCAGCCTCCGAGATCAAAACGCTGCCAACCACATCGGTTCCACATCAAGAGACCTCTCGTTCTTTGGGGAACGCTGTCGCCAAAGTGCGCATCCAGTCGGATTTTAAACACCCACGTAGGTTTGTCCGTGAAAGGCAACAGTTTTTCAAAATAGATTGTTTACAAAAATACTGGGGTGTATTTTGTCAGGAGGGGGGGGGGGGGAGGGGAAGCATAAGTCGGCAGTGTGCTGGTGGCGGAAAGAGGTGGGGAATGGCAGAAGGAAGAGGATTAGCTTCCAAACAAACTTAGTTCATCTACTTCGAACGTGACATGCCGTGGTGAAATCGTTTACACTCTAAGCCGAAAAGACAATAAAGGAAACTTCGTCCCGAAAAACAAAAACCACCACCACAACAAGAACAAAACGTACAAAGAAAGAGCTATCATATACCCCAAAGATACGTTTCCGTTTCCTTCCATTTGAACCAAATGAGTATGCAACTATTTCCGAATATGCATTCATTTATGTGTCCATGATGGTCATGTAATATTGGGGGTGGGGGTGGGGGTTATCACCAGATCTTTTAAAAAGGAGAAAAAAATTCACAAATAAACGACGATCCAACCAGCCCACTTTTGGGCCCTTAAGTTCAGAGGTCATAGGCAGATAAAAGCCCACCCTTCCTTCCAGGACCTTTGTGGAATGTCCATTCAAATTGAACTGACCATCAAGCTTTTCGTTGAAAAAAGGCACACACACACACACACACACACACACACACCTTCCAATCCTCCTCCCCTCCCATACACTTCAGCATAGATTCTTCCTTTTTTTTATATATATTCCCGAAATCATGAAGCATAATGAAATGGACAGCCCCCACCCCTTACCTCCTCCTTCCCACCAATCTAGCAGCCACACAACACAGAAGTCAGACACCTGCCTAACGATCCGCCCCTGCCTCTTCCACCAAACACCCTCTACTGACCAGGCGATCAGAGGACTGACCAGTCAGTGACTGTGGCGTCAGTGGACTGCAGGGCCGTTTACCGCCTGCCTGCGCAATCAGTTCAATAATCAAGTAAGAGTACTGGTGGCGTCTTTTCTTGAGCGAAAAATGTCATGGTCATCGTATATGTATGTTCCATGTGTTGTTTGTCCGTCGAGACGACGAAGACCATCTAGTCATCCTGGGATCGGGGGTGAGTGCGTAGATGGCTGGTCAGGCCGATCTGCGCCCGGAAAGACCTATCACAGTACGGACAGGGGATGGTGGCAGCAGTTGGAGATCTGTTGACACTGGTCTTCCTGATCATCCTGCGCTGCTCAGCTGCAGTAATTCTGTTACTTTCACAGGTCTCTGCACCTTTGTGGACAGCTGATTGCCACCCGTCTCTGTCCTGAGCAGTCTGCTCCTATGTTGTGTGGCTGATGTTGATGGGATTCAGGGGAGATTTGAGGTTGTCTTTGAAACGTTTCTTTTAGCTTCCATGACAGCGTTTTCCTTGTCGTAGTTCGCCAAACAATAGTTTCTTTGGCAGCCGATTGTCTGGCATGCGAACTACACGAGTATGCCCAATCACGAAGCATCTTTTCAATTTTTCCTAGCGTTCCACAGAGCCTGTGTCCAGTGCCACAGAGCCTGTGTCCAATGCCACAGAGCCTGTGTCCAATGTCACAGAGCCTGAGTCCAATGCCACAGAGCCTGTGTCCTGTGTCCAATGCCACAGAGCCTGTGTCCAATGCCACAGAGCCTGTGTCCAATGCACAGAGCCTGTGTCCAATGCCACAGAGCCTGTGTCCAGTGTCACAGAGCCTGTGTCCAATGTCACAGAGCCTGTGTCCAATGCACAGAGCCTGTGTCCAATGTCACAGAGCCTGTGTCCAATGCACAGAGCCTGTGTCCAATGTCACAGAGAGCCTGTGTCCAATGTCACAGAGCCTGTGTCCAATGCCACAGAGCCTGTGTCCAATGTCACAGAGCCTGAGTCCAATGCCACAGAGCCTGTGTCCAATGTCCAGAGCCTGTGTCCAATGCCACAGAGCCTGTGTCCAATGCACAGAGCCTATGTCCAGTGCCACAGAGCCTGTGTCCAATGCACAGAGCCTGTGTCCTGTGTCACAGAGCCTGTGTCCAGTGTCACAGAGCCTGTGTCCAATGCCACAGAGCCTGTCCAATGCCACAGAGCCTGTGTCCAATGCCACAGAGCCTGTGTCCAATGCCACAGAACCTGTGTCCAATGTCACAGAGCCTGTGTCCAGTGTCACAGAGCCTGTGTCCAGTGCCACAGAGCCTGTGTCCAATGCCACAGAGCCTGTGTCCAATGTCACAGAGCCTGAGTCCAATGCCACAGAGCCTGTGTCCTGTGTCCATGCCACAGAGCCTGTGTCCAATGCCACAGAGCCTGTGTCCAATGCCACAGAGCCTGTGTCCAATGCCACAGAGCCTGTGTCCAGTGTCACAGAGCCTGTGTCCAATGTCACAGAGCCTGTGTCCAATGCACAGAGCCTGTGTCCAATGCCACAGAGCCTGTGTCCAATGTCACAGAGCCTGTGTCCAATGCACAGAGCCTGTGTCCAATGTCACAGAGCCTGTGTCCAATGTCACAGAGCCTGTGTCCAATGCCACAGAGCCTGTGTCCAATGTCACAGAGCCTGAGTCCAATGCCACAGAGCCTGTGTCCAATGTCACAGAGCCTGTGTCCAATGCCACAGAGCCTGTGTCCAATGCCACAGAGCCTGTGTCCAGTGCCACAGAGCCTGTGTCCAATGCACAGAGCCTGTGTCCTGTGTCACAGAGCCTGTGTCCAGTGTCACAGAGCCTGTGTCCAATGCCACAGAGCCTGTGTCCAATGCCACAGAGCCTGTGTCCAATGCCACAGAGCCTGTGTCCAATGTCACAGAGCCTGTGTCCAGTGTCACAGAGCCTGTGTCCAATGCCACAGAGCCTGTGTCCAGTGTCACAGAGCCTGTGTCCAATGTCACAGAGCCTGTGTCCTGTGTCCAATGCACAGAGCCTGTGTCCAATGCCACAGAGTCTGTGTCCAACGTCACAGAGCCTGTGTCCAATGCACAGAGCCTGTGTCCAATGTCACAGAGCCTGTGTCCAATGTCACAGAGCCTGTGTCCAATGCCACAGAGCCTGTGTCCAATGCCACAGAGCCTGTGTCCAATGTCACAGAGCCTGAGTCCAATGCCACAGAGCCTGTGTCCAATGTCACAGAGCCTGTGTCCAATGCCACAGAGCCTGTGTCCAATGCCACAGAGCCTGTGTCCAGTGCCACAGAGCCTGTGTCCAATGCACAGAGCCTGTGTCCTGTGTCACAGAGCCTGTGTCCAGTGTCACAGAGCCTGTGTCCAGTGTCACAGAGCCTGTGTCCAATGCCACAGAGCCTGTGTCCAGTGTCACAGAGCCTGTGTCCAATGTCACAGAGCCTGTGTCCAATGTCACAGAGCCTGTGTCCAATGCCACAGAGCCTGTGTCCAGTGCCACAGAGCCTGTGTCCAGTGTCACAGAGCCTGTGTCCAGTGTCACAGAGCCTGTGTGTGTCACAGAGCCTGTGTCCAATGCCACAGAGCCTGTGTCCAGTGTCACAGAGCCTGTGTCCAATGTCACAGAGCCTGTGTCCAATGTCACAGAGCCTGAGTCCAATGCCACAGAGCCTGTGTCCTGTGTCCAATGCCACAGAGCCTGTGTCCTGTGTCCAATGCCACAGAGCCTGTGTCCAATGCCACAGAGCCTGTGTCCAATGCCACAGAGCCTGTGTCCAATGCCACAGAGTCTGTGTCCAGTGTCACAGAGCCCTTGTCCAATGCCACAGAGCCTGTGTCCAATGTCACAGAGCCTGTGTCCAATGTCACAGAGCCTGTGTCCAGTGTCACAGAGCCTGTGTCCAATGCCACAGAGCCTGTGTCCAATGCCACAGAGCCTGAGTCCAATGCACAAGATGGCTACCGTGCAGGATTTTGCGCTGACACGCACTATTCCGATATTTAATGCCAAGGATTGGAGCTCTCCGAATTTGGTTGAGGGTAGAAGGCTATATCACCGTGTGTCATTTGACGGTGGATCAATCCACCACTGTTATGTGACTGGGAGTTTGTCGCACTAGGTTCAATTTTTTGTCGCAGAACTGCGAGTTTTGTTTGAAATGACCGTGGTGTTGTTTGTTCATTCAGTGAGGAGACACTAAAGTCACTCCACCCTTCGCTAGTAAAAAGTTCTATTGAGGACATTTAAGGCGTTTGAACATTTCCATGTTTTAAAATGACCTGAAACACACACACACACTGTGGTCCGCATGACGGCAGATGCTACGTACAGGCAAACGGCCGACCTTTCTGAACAGTGGACAAGCCAAGGGACGTGAAAACCTGAGCGGGCAGCCTGCTTAC
>JADBJO010001414.1:402500-405000 GCA_016801955.1 Conus betulinus
CCTTATAGTCAGTCATCAGTACTGGCCATTTGCAAGGCGCTATATTTAGATGGACGTGGTGGAGTCCTCTGAAGAGAGACTCGCATTCATGGTGATTGAATGACTACACATTAATTCCCTTCATTGTTTGTTATTGTTTTCTTAAGTGTCCTTCTTTGTTTGTTATTCAATGAAGCTGCCTTCTTTGTTTGTTATTTCCTAAAGCTGCCATCCTTGCTTCTTGTTCACTTGGTGGATTGTATGATTAGTATCTAAAATGATTAAATCTTTATCATAGTTTACAGGGAGTTCTGTAAGACCAGTATGTACACGTGATCATATATTCATCTTCTTTTATAGAGCAGTGATAGAAGAGTCTACTGGCAATCACACTTTTGTTCAATTTCATAGGCAGGTTTTTAGGGGTCAATATTACATGTCATCAATTCTTCATTTCATGTGACAGGGCAGTTTGTGGTCTCAGCGTTTACACACCCTAGCCTTTCAAAGTCTTTGGGGCTCCAGTGGCAAATGTTGAAAACATTATCTGCTCAGTGTTTTACAATAGAAAGATGTCTTGATCTTTTTCTGGGAATCGTTCGAGCACACAGATTTTGGATCCTGTTCCCTTGCTCTGTTTTAATCCATTTTCTAACTTGTCATGGGGGAAGAGGGTCTAGATGGCTGGGGATGTCATCATCAATCTGAAAATCAGACATCAGACTTTCCCCCAAGGAAGCCCTGCTCTGGATACTGTTCACGTGCGGAAATGACCTCTGTCCCAATGACGACATCACTGATAGAAACGAAACGCCAGCGCTAATGTCAAAATGGCAGACAAGCATCAATAACGGATTTGTTACATGAGTCGATGGTGTCACAGAGTCACAGGCAACCCCCCTTCACCCACTCTCTCATCCTGTGACCTCAAGACATTAACAACTGCAGCTCTCTCTGTCAGTCTGTCTGTCTGTCCCATCTGTCTGTCTGTCTGTCTGTCTGTCTGTCTCTCTCTCTCTCTCTTTGACCTCACCCCACCTCAATCAGTCACTCCCTCTCCTTCCAAAAGACCATTTTCCACACGGACCTGACCATATACAACACATCAGCGACATTGGGGCCAGGCAGCTGATTTTTTTCTGAGGAAAACAAGAAGTAAGACAACCTGTTTGTTTTCCTACACACTACCTTCCCCCTCCTCCCACCCCCCATCCATCCTCACCTACACTCCCCCCACCTACACTCCCTCTACCTACACCCCTCTCACCCACCCCACCCCCAAGGCAAGATTCTAGACAACTAGTGATTGGTTTGAAGCAACGGCGCACCACACGGGCTGATGACAGTGTAGTGGTACAACGTGATCTCAAATCGATTATTCCCCTTCGTCTCTTCCTCCCTGTCCCTCCACCCATTGGAACAGACAGCTTAAAACGCCTCGTCGCCAATAACGCAACACCCGTCCTGTTCGCCCCCTCCCCACTTCCTGCCCCCGTCCCACTGTTCAATCCCTCTCCCAGAACAGATCAAAAGATTAACGACCGAATCATGGAATACACACAAACACACTCACACACACACACACACACACACACACACACACACAAACACACTCACACACACACAACAACAACACACACACACACACACACACACACACACACACACACACACACACACACACACGCACACACACACACACGAGCGCGTGCGCGTGCTCGAAACAGCTGAAGCAGCTGAAATTCCCTGAGAAAAGGATACCAGATTCCACAATGCTGACGCCTGTATTATAAATCAGGACCCAGACAGCATACTTCCCTTGGGAAACGGTGCTTCACAGATACTTGCTGACTGCATCACAAAGATCCCAGTTTCCGAGATTTCCCCTGGGCACTCGCCTCGGCCACACTGGTGAATTTTATCATGGAATCGACAGCCCGTCAAAATGTCCCAGGCAAAGGATCACCGGACAGCTGGTGAGGTTCTTGTGACACTGAACCTAGATAGATGTCCCCAAAGGAATTGAGCTCTTCAGAAATGGATACTCTTCATTCCATCCCCACCCCCCCTCCCCATCCTGCCTTTCCAATGTTCCCTGTCTCTTCTAGATGTAGATGAAAGAGGAATGAGAGAACAGGACAACACTTGCAAATGAATGCACAGAATGCAGTATGGTGTAAATATTATTCTTCTTGCTGTTCTTCCTGTTGTTCTTCTTGTTGTTCATCTTGATGCTGTTGTTGTTGTTGTTGTTGTTGTTGTTGTGCTGCTGCTGCTGCTGCTGCTGCTGCTGCTGCTGCTATTCCTGTTGTTGTTCTTGTTGTGAAGGACATTTTATCACTCCATTTTTCCCGACAGAAGTTCTCAATGTTCAGAACAGCAAGCAACAACAAAAATACATGCCCATCATTCACAGCAGTACATATGCATCCATACAACTACAATGGTGCAGAACATACAGTATTGTGCACAGCACAAGGGACACACACACACACACACACACACACACACACACACACAC
>JADBJO010001414.1:410000-431792 GCA_016801955.1 Conus betulinus
GGCCGACTCCTACCCTCAGCTGAATGTGCTGAGGGCTGAAATGGGATGACTGACCTTACAGTCCAGTTTCAATAACTTTAAGAATTTCATCTCTGACAATTTTGTTCCCTTGTCCCGACCAGCACTGCAGGTACCTGTATCTTGCGAGCCTGACTGCTGTTGAGACATATTCTAAAAGGATGCGCAAAGTGCCCCTCTGTCTTGTAGTCTCAGAGCGGTAGTAACTCCACAACACCATCTCCATCATCCTTATCGTTAGCGATCGGTACTGGCGGTTTGCAGAGCATGTTATTTAGATGGACGTGGCGGCGCCGTCTCGAGGGCAGCCGCAATCACAGTGGCTCAATGATTATATATTAAATGTGCCTTCAGTGTTCGTTCTTGTTTACTACAGTTTCCTTTTTCTTGTTTGTTATATACTGGAACTGTCATCCTTGTTAGTTGTTTACTCAAGTTGTCTTCCTTGTTTCGTATTTACTGACGTTGCGATTCCTGTTCGTTATTTGTTAAAGATGCTTTCTTTCTTTGTCATGTACTAAAGCTGCCTAAATTGTTCGTTATTTGCAACAGCTGTCTTCTTTGTTTGTCATGTACTAAAGCTGCCTAAATTGTTCATTATTTACAACAGCTGCCTTCATTTTTGGTCATGTACTAAAATTGCCTTCCTTGTTCGTTATTTGCAATGGCTGCCTTCAGTTGGTCATTGACTAAAACTGTCATTGCGGTTTGCATTTTTGATATACAACTGTTTCCTTTTTCGTTATTTACTGAAGTTGTCTACCTTGGTTTTTTTATATAGTAAAGCTGCCTTTCTGGCTTGTTAGTGTTTAACGTTGCCACCTTTGTTGCTATTTACCAAAGCTGCCTTCCTTGCTTGTTCCACACCAACGTGTCTTTGTTTAGGATTTCATTAACTTGTCTCCCTTTTGTGCCATTTACTAAAGATAGTTGCCATCATTGTTTGTTGTTCATTAGAGTTGCAATCCTTGTGTCCCATTTACTAAAGTTCCTCCCTTGTTTGTTATTTATCAAAGTTGCCGACCTCATTAGCTGTTCACTAAAGTTTTTTTTTTTCCTATTTGTTTTTGTCACTTAAGTTCTCATCCTTGTGTGTAACCACTAAAACTGTCATCCTTGTGTGTAACCATCAAAATTGTCATCCTTATGTGTAACCATTACAATTGTCATCCTTATGTGTAACCATTAAAATTGTCATCCTTATATGTAACCACTAAAATTGTCATCCTTATGTGTAACCATTAAAATTGCCATCCTTATATGTAACCACTAAAATTGTCATCCTTATGTGTAACCATTAAAATTGTCATCCTTATATGTAACCACTAAAATTGTCATCCTTATGTGTAACCATTAAAATTGTCATCCTCATATGTAACCATTACAATTGTCACCCTTGTGTGTAACCACTAAAGTTGTTATCATCGTATGCGACAACTTAAAATTGTAATCTTTGTGTGCAACCACTAAAATTGCCATCCTTATGTACAACCACCAAAATTGTCATCCTTGAGTATAAACACTAAAGTTGTCATCCATGTGTCAAACCAAGAAAGTTGCCGTCCTTGTGTGTAACCACTAAAGTTGATATCCTTGTGTGTAGCCGCTAAAGTTGTCATGCTTTTTTTTTTTTTTGGTTTTGTTTGTTTGTTTGTTTTTTTGGGTTTTTTTTTATTCACTATAGTTGCCTCCCTTGTCTGTTATTTACTAAAGAGTTCTTGTTTTTTTTTCTTCTTAACTAGAGCTGCTTCCTCATTTATTGTTTATCCAAGCTCCCTTCCTTGTCTGGTTCTCACAAGAGCTGCCCTCCCTGTTTGTTATTTAATTAACTTGCCTTCCTTGTGTGTGTGTGTGTGTGTGTGTGTGTGTGTGTGTGTGTGTGTGTGTGTGTGTGTGTGTGTGTGTGTGTGTGTGTGTGTGTGTGTGTGTGTGTGTGCATGCGTGCATGTGTGTGTGTGTGTGTGTGTGTGTGTGTGTGCGTGCGTGTGTGTGTGTGTGTGTGTGTGTGTGTGTGTGTGTGTGTGTGTGTGTGTGTGTGTGTGTGTGTGTGTGTGTGTGTGTGTGTGTATGTCTGTGTGTGTGTGTGTGTGTGTGTGTGCGTGCGCGCGTGCGTGCGTGCGTGCTTGCATGTGTGTGTTCGTGTGTGTGTGTGTGTGTGTGTGTGTGTGTGTGTGTGTGTGTGTGTGTGTGTGTGCGCTAAATATTGTCGTCAGTTGCCTTTCTTGTTCTGTTATAACTAAGAGTTAGCTACCTTCTTTGCTATGCCCAATTTGCCTTCTTTTGTTTCTGACTGAAACAATGCCTTCCGTTTCGGTTGTTTACTAAAGATGCCTGCCTTGTTTGTTATGTGCTAAGGAGTTTATTACTTGTTCATTATTCACTAAAGTTGACTTCAAGCATTCCCTTTCTTGTTTGTCATTACCGATGAAAAAAAATGACATCCGTTCTTAATTGATCATAAATACTTTCTGTGCTTGTTCTCTACTGGAGGTTTTTTCCTCATTTCTTATTTGCTGAAGCTGCCTTCATTGTTTATTATTCACTGAAGATACCTTTCTTGTTGGTTACTTATGTAAGATGCCCTCCTTGTTTTGTAGAGAATGAACACGAGCACACAACGCTCATCTTTGCGCAAGCTTTCGATTTATTGCAAATCGTTATCAAGCGACTTACAGGCACAGACTAACTTTCATAAAACAAATTAGCTATCAAGCATAAAATAAAGAATTTACAGTAATCTTGACATGTCATTTCATCATCTTTGAAATAGATATAATCTGCGTCCTCCATTGATTATTGTCTCTGAAAAAAAAAAAAATATGGTGTGTGCCTTCCTTGTTTGCAACATTCCCTGTTATGAATAATTTCACAAAAGCTTCGTTTCCTGTTCGTTATTTGCTATTAAAGTTGCCTCAATTGTTTTATATTTACTGAGGTTACATTGTTTGTTTGTGATTTGCTAAAGTTGTTTGGCTTGCTTGTCATTACCATACTTTCCCTCCTTGTTTGTTATTCATCAAAGTTGCATAGAAACTGTGGAAACAACGGCCTTCCTTTCTATTAACAAATGTTTAGTGATATTGCCTTTCTTGTTTGCTATTTACGAGGAAAAAATGCTCTCCCTGTTTAATTTTTTTTATCTAAAGTCGTCTTCCAGCCGAGTTAAGCTCGGTTCATTGAGTTTTGGAAAGACCACTTTGCCGGAATACAAAGATCTTAAATAAGCAATGTTGTTAGAGACAAAAGGACTACGTTACCAATATCGTCGTAAATGAAAAAAAAAAACTTTAATATATGAAAAACAAATTCATATATGAGTTAATCTCATATGGATGAAATCAATCTTTAAACCTGAAGGGAAAAATGTATTTTTAAAAATGACTTCTAGAAGGGCCACTGTGGCAAAGTGGTTAGCGCTGCGGTCTCTCGGCTGGGAGGTCGTGAGTTCGATTCCCAACAGGATCATTTATTCGAGAGAGATTTTTCTGCTCCGACCACAGTTGAGCATAGCTCAGCTGGGAAGACTGGGGCTGCACAGTCGAATTTCATTCATGTAATCGATGTGTCTCTGAGAGTGCTGCTTCAATCCCTGACGACCATTGCATGTTTCTATATCTCTCAGGCCTGGCTAACGCCGGATATGCTATGGAAGTGGGCGTAGAGTACAGCCCTATCACGCGGTCTCAGTCCACAATGGAAATCGATCACCATCACCAACCTCACTCTCACCGATCAGCATAAAAAAAAAGCCTAGAAACTCCGTGACCCTTCATGCCCTGCTGTCTTTTGGTGACCTCAGTCTTGATGCCCTCTCCACGCCTGAGACAGAAAAAAGCTGGATTCTTTACTCTTTCCAAGTGCTGCAAGGCTAAAGTTTAAATGGAGATATGCCGCGGTGCATATCATATACGTACTGCGGCACTTACGTATCTTTTTCCCAAACTTATTTCCATCTCTCTCTCTCTCTCTCTCTCTCTCTCTCTCTCTCTCTCTCTCTCTCTCTCTCTCTCTCTCAAGGGAAAAGGGTGGACATGAAGAAGGGAGAGAAGAGAAGCTTGAAATCGGCATTTGGTCTGCGTGGATCCTTTGAAAAGTAAAAAATATTACCCTCTCGTGCATAGTATTAGGTCGACATCATACTGATGCACAGTGATTCATAATGATGATTTATACGCTCATTATTCGTTAAATGATTTTAATGGTTTATGTCTTCATTCACACCTATGAAAAAAGGAAAGAACGCAGTTGTGTGTGCATGTGCGTGTGTGTGTGTGTGTGTGTGTGTGTGTGTGTGTGTGTGTGTGTGTGCGTGTGCGTGCGTGCGCGTGCGTGCGTGCGTGCGTGGGTGCGTGTGTGTGTGTGTGTGTGTGTGTGTGTGTGCGTGGGTGTGCGTGCGTGCGCGTGCGTGCGTGCGTGTGGTGTGTGTGTGTGTGTGTGTGTGTGTGTGTGTGTGTGTGTGTGTGTGCGTGCGTGCGTGCGTGTGTGCGTGTGCGTGTGTGTGTGTGTGTGTGTGTGTGTGAGTGTGTGCGTGTGAGTGCGTGCGTGTGTGTGTGTGTGTGTGTGTGTGTGTGTGTGTGTGTGTGTGTGCTCGGATTCACAGAGTATAAACTGAGCACAAATCAGAGAGCCAATCAGCAGACGTTTTCTATTTCTGCTTCATGGAACAAAAAAAAATTAATATTAATGATGGAGGCGCATCCTCTGGAAAAGTCTTTTCTGACTTTTAGCTTCTAAGATAACATATATCTGGTTTGTATGGAAGATGAAGTGGACTGCCCAAAATGGAGAGAAACTGGATCGAAGGCTGGATTGTTCAAACGTTTTTTTTTCCCATTTTGATTTATTGACAAAAAGATAGACAGAGTGTTAGTTATCTATGCACATTTTTTCTATTGATCGATGGATCGAGAGAGAGAGAGAGAGAGAGAGAGAGAGAGAGAGAGAGAGAGAGAGAGATGAGGGTTATCCGTGTTCGTGCGTCTATGTGTGTGTGTGAGAGAGAGAGAGAGAGAGAGAGAGAGAGAGAGAGAGAGAGAGAGAGAGATGGCCTGCGTGTCAGTCTAGGCGATTGGCCGTACACTGTAAAGCTCTTTTACTGGTCTCGGTAATGATAATCAGATTATTGCAGCTGCTGTTCATGAACACAAGAGCGAGCGTGACAGTTTGCACGTAACCTTGACTGTATACTTGTAAACGCACACGAGCGCGCGCATGTGAAATCTACTCCAGCAGAAAGTCCAGGAGGTCAGTATCCTCTGGCAGCAAGCCAAAGCGGACCGGACGAGCACGTAGCGCAAGTGCCCTCGACCAACTCTCCACCGCCGTGCGGTCAAGTCTCCGGCCAGGGACACAAAGGCCACTTGCCCGCGGGCACAGGACACAGGAAAGAGAGCGGTCGGGGGAGGGGGGGGGGGGGGGGGGGTGTCTGTGCAGAGTGGGGATGAATAGAACTGATGGAGTACCATCAGCCGTAATAGCCTCCCCCCCCCCCCCCGCACCTCCCACTTTCTTCGATCTCCTCACCCCTCTTCTCTGGCCGTTACCTCTTCAGTCTCATCCGGTGTCGAGGGACGAAATGACCCCCCCCCCCCCCTACTCCCTGCCTGCCCCCCCACCCCCCCCACCCCCTCCTGATTCTTTTTGTCCCTTGCCCTTTTGTTGTTTGCGTGCAAGACAGCTGGACTCGTCTGAATTGTCTGAAAGAGTTCAGCGCGGTAATTAATGGTCTGGGATTAGTGGGCAGGGTTACAGTCTACAAAGGTCAGATGTCGACCAGGTTGGATTTGTCCTCCACCCCCACCCGTCCCCCCAGCTCCCTAGCTCCCAAGTCTGATCCTATCTTTGATAATTGATCGGTTGGTCATTCACTAACTGGATTAATAGGTGATTGACTGGTCAATCGATTGATGCGCTAATCAGAGACTGAGTGAGTTATTGATGTATGCATTTATTTTCTATGTAACCAGTTATTTGACTTATACTTCCTGCTAACCAGGCCCAGGGATGAAGGTACGGTGTTTGGCCTGATACGTACGTGTGAATTTTTCTCAAAACGAAATGGAGACTACTTGCATGGTCTGTCCGGTCGAGTTCTCTGCTCTGACACGAGGGTCACGCCACTCTCACCCACATTCTTTCGTCATCGACATCCTTGTGATCTCCATCATCATCTAAAACTGAAACAATCTGGTGGTCAACAATACCGGCAGGTTATTAGGTCCACGGGTCTGAGAGCCTGTAATTCAGGTTATTTGGGGTCCGTAGAAATCAATACATCTGATAAGCCTGGGATATTTTCATAGAGATCTATGCATCGTTTCGTTTCGCGATAAATTCATGAGGACGTTAGAAAAATCCCCTTCTTGCAATGTTCGGGAAAATGGGAAGAAAAAAAAATCCTAGATCCTCCTTCCCATCAGGATCCACATGCAAATTTCCCGGGTTCGCCTTAGGACCAAATTCCATTTCCCCCGCCAAGTTCCGTTAAAAAAAAAGGTGGAAATATTTCTGCGTTATCTTGCTCACAGACAGACAGAGAATCCAACAGACCCGGCCGGAAACACGGCCTCCGTGGCGGAGGTGATGAAAGACGGCAGAGGGATGGGGTGAGGAAGTGCACGTGGAGTCCGCACCGCCAAATTGACATCAGAATGACAGCAGAAATGACAGCAATGAAAGGAGAGAGAGAGAGAGAGAGAGAGAGAGAGAGAGAGAGCACCAGTCGCGGTGACGCAGTGGTTGGCGTCGCTGATTCCCGGCTGGAAGGTCAAGGGTTCGATTCTCATCAGGGCCATTTATTTGTGATATTGTTTGTGCCCCACTGGATCCTATCAAGAGCTGGGTGTGCTATGGAAAGCTTGTTTCAGAAGAATGGGACCACGCAGTCGAGTTTCATCCAGTTCATGGATGTGTCTCTGAGAGTGTTGCTCACACTTCTTGACTAACACTGCAGGTGTCTGTATCTCTCGGGCCTCCCGGAGATACACGCTCACTCACGCTGGCTCAGCGACTAATCCATTACTGTCGTCAGCTTGGGGCTACTTAGTAGGTGGTGGTGTGGTGGTGTTTTCGCGTATGCTGGATAAGAAGAGGCAGCACTGAACAGCCAGCGAAGCCGTCTGGTCAGCGGTGCAGTAACTCCGCTGGTAGGTTGCCTGGTGACGACGTGACTGCCGGATCCCTGTGGACGGCCGGCGGTCGTCAGGCCAGGGTCACGGCGGGACAGGCCGGGCCATGGATAGTGGACGGGACGCCGGAATGAGCGACATGGGGGTAATGCCACTGAGGTAGCACGGAGGATGTGACAGCCACAGAGAGAGAGAGAGAGAGAGAGAGAGAGAGAGAGAGAGAGAGAGAGAGAGAGAGAGAGCAACAGACAGGCAGCAACAGACAGACAGAGACAGAAAAACAGACAAACATACTGACAGGCGGTCAAACAGACAGACCAGACAGACAGACAGACAGACAGAGAGACAGACAGACAGACAGACAGACAGACAGACAGACAGAGAGAAACAGGCAAACACACTGGCACACGGACGGACCAGACAGAGAGAGACGGAGAGAGAGAGAGAGAGAGAGAGACTCGACGACAATCGATTGGCAGCAAAGCCTGGTAGCAGAGGGAAGGGGCAGAGAGCGGGGTGGGTGGGGAAGAGGAGGGGACGGAGGGCAGCAAGGACACACCACCCTGACCAAACAGCTTCAAACAAATGTGACGGGATACATTTCAGACATCTAGAAAGATTATCTGTAGAATCGGGATGCGTTCATCATCATCTCCATAACGACACATGAAAACAGCTAACTTCGACTCACGAAAAAACGTAATTACAACTCAGAAAAGGTAAATTAAGACTCAGGAAAATAGGTAATTATGACATGTAAGAATAGGTAATTATGACCCAAGAAAGCAGCAGACACTTGTCACTCATGGAAACAGGTAATTTGACTGAAAGAAAAACGAGTAATTATGCCTAAAACAGGTTTTTTCACGTTATGATTACCGTTTTCTTCATGCACACAGGATTTCCACTGTTTTTACTATAGAAACTACTGTCAATGTGATTTTTTGAAGCTGTTATTATCACATGTCACTCTCTCTGGTCTGACCATACGCACACACACACACACGCGCGCGTGCGCGCGCACTCGCACTCGCGCACGTACACACACACACACACACACACACACACACACACACACACACACATACGCGTGCATGCGCGCGCACTCGCACACACACACACACACACACACACACACACACACACACACACACACACACACACACAATTTTCATCCTTTTCCTGCCTTCCCCTTACTCCATCTTATATACTCCGACCTCCCTCCTGCCTCTCTCTCTCTCTCTCTCCAATTGATTCGAACAGCACTAACACTGCCCGTCAGGTAGATGGCGAAACTAACGTCCCATTAGCCCGCAGCTCTTAGAGACAGAAAAAAAGACTGCTGTGCTCCTTGGGTGCTCCTATCACAGAGGCCGTAAAGACCAACGTTCATGTTGCCCACTTACTCTATTTTGGGCCAGGGGACATGGACAAGCTTAACACGCGCAGAGCACACAGACCACTGGCTCTACCTACCAATCACAGCATGTCACTCTCTTTTGCTGCATGTGGAAAATAAGTCGCTGAGCATGATCAGAATAGATCTAGTTGCAAAGTGAATATGATGTGACGGTGCAATATGATCAGAATAGATTTCGTTTTTTTTTGGTCTCCATCCCTCAGAAACATTTACCTTTAGTTTAAAAAGTGAGGGTGCTGCAAACGGAAACTGAAACAATTTTTTTTTTAAAGGAATTTAAAGTAAATCCGCCTGATAACAGGGACAAACAAATTACAACACAAAAAACACGACGCGTTTCGACCTCTGAGGTCTTCTTCAGAGAAGAGAAACAACATACAGGACAGTGAAAACGAAAAAACGAGCAGTCACTTCTCAAATTCGGTGCAAGATCCTGTGTTTTTGATAAAGATGAAGTAGGCTTTAAGAAGAACAAATATGACTTAGAAATTAAACTGTTAGAAATTCGTCTTTGCTTTTTTTGTCTCTGTCACTGTTATGTGTAAGTATTAACATATGTATTGTGGTACGTGATTTGCCCAATTCTGTCAGCTTCATTGTGATTGGTAGCAAGAGCCGTCTGTGTTTTCACCTGTTTGTTAGAATTTCATCAGATGTGAGTCGTGAAACAACGGTTCGTGTGACATTTGAGCGCAACCTGATGTTTCCTGTGTTGATGCGAGAGTGCAACCTGATGTTTCCTGTGTTGATGCGAGAGTGCAACCTGATGTTTCCTGTTTTGATGCGAGAGTGCAACATGATGTTTCCTGTGTTGTTGATGCGAGAGTGCGAGACATGATGTTTCCTGTGTTGATGCGAGAGTGCGACATGATGTTTCCTGTGTTGATGCGAGAGTGCAATATGATGTTTCCTGTGTTGATGCGAGAGTGCTACATGATGTTTCCTGTGTTGATGCGAGAGTGCTACATGATGTTTCCTGTGTTGATGCGAGAGTGCTACATGATGATGATTTGATGTTTCCTGTGTTGATGCGAGAGTGCTACACTGTGTTGATGCGAGAGTGCTACATGATGTTTCCTGTGCTGATGCGAGAGTGCTACATGATGTTTCCTGTGTTGATGCGAGAGTGCAATATGATGTTTCCTGTGCTGATGCGAGAGTGCTACATGATGTTTCCTGTGTTGATGCGAGAGTGCAATATGATGTTTCCTGTGTTGATGCGAGAGTGCAACATGATGTTTCCTGCGTTGATGCGGGAGTGCTACATGATGTTTCCTGTGTTGATGCGAGAGTGCAACACATGATGTTTCCTGCAACGTTGAAACGCGAGTGCAACATATTGTTTCCTGCATTGAACAAGAATGCAAACTCGCCGTTTCCTGATTTTCTTCAATTTCGCGTCAGGAGCCAGCGAGCAGCTCTGCTAACAGATGAGCATGTAACACCTCGCTTGAACAGCAAATGGCAGACGAGAACCGGGCATGCCCGCTTGAAATCATTAGCCTTGTAAACACTTGGTTCAGAGTGGATGAATTCCACAGTGACTTGACCTCTGAGTCATAACAGACGGCTGAAAGAAACAGGCCCCAATGAATCCGTAAATTGGATCTCACTGGGGAGTAAGGTTGTGCGCCAGTCGGCCGCTGGGCGATTCAGCGCAGCAGTCCCAACCAGTGGCATGTTGCCATGGATATTGTGTCACGTGGCATGCCTCAAACCAGAAGGGCGCCCAGGAGAGCGCAGACCCCCGCAAACCATGAACGAATGATCCTGGATCCGCTGTTAATCTGGATCTGCACCATTAATGTCATGCATCGTTCCTGGGCATCATTCTATCTTTTCACCGAACTTCTGTGAAATTTGTATGTGTGTGTGTGTGTGTGTGTGTGTGTGTGTGTGTGTGTGTGTGTGTGTGTGTGTGTGTGTGTGTGTGTGAGCGCGCGCGCGTGCATGCGTGCGTGCGTGCGTGTGCGTGCCGTGCGTGTGTGTGTGTGTGTGTGTGTGTGTGTGTGTGTGTGTGTGTGTGAAATATTTTTGCGTTTATCTTCATGGTCACATCCTAGTTCAACTCTTTGATATATAGATCGGCGCCATGGATACAAAACAAAATTGAATTTGTTTGGTCTTGAGCCACATTCTACTAAACCTCATTAACAACAGTTGACCAGGGTTTGTTTCCGTTTTCCTGAGTACAGAAAGACAAACAAAACGTTTCTGACGGAGTTCACCAGACAGCTTCCCAAATATTCATTGCGCTAAATGGCATCAGCCTCTTCGTGTTTCACTTTGCAAGACAGTGGTATGGCATCACGTCATGCAGTTCCTGATGCAGCATACACAAACAGGCTTCCTAAAGACGATTGTGCTTATTCGATGTTTTCTGGGGAACAAAAACTGTTGGAAAACATTATCTGATTAACCAGGTTCCCTGACGTGTAACGATAGTTAACTCATGTCCCAAGTCCAGAGTTCACACAAAAACATTCTTTGAAGCGCGACAGGGATTTGTTGACTTGGGATCTCTTAGCACAGAAACATCTGGTGAGCAACATTTCGGTTCATTTCTAGAGTGGCAAAAAAATAAAGCAACCTTGCCTGTTTTGTTTGCTCCCATTCATTGGAGTTACATTAATCAACTCAGTCAACCAACTAAAACCTGCTATCATCTTCTTTTTCTTGTTGTTGTTGTTGTTGTTGTTGTTGTTGTTCCTTCTTCTTTCTTCTTTTCTTCTTCTTCTTCTTTCTTCTTTTTTCTTCTTCTTCTTCTTCTTCTTCTTCTTCTCTTCTTCTCTTTCTTCTCAGCAGCAGCAGCAGCAGCAGTAGAGCAGAAGAAGAAGAAGAAGAAGAAGTAGAAGAAGAAGAAAGAAAAACAACAACAACAACAGCAACAAGAACGACGACGGTGGCGACGACGACGACGACAGCAACAAGCGTAAGAAGATAGAAGATAATGAAAACAAAAAGAAAGAAAGGAAAAAAAAAAGGAAGGAACAGAAAAACGAAAAAAAGAGGGGGAAAAAAAACGAAAAATCAGATTCCCATATAGGAAACATTCAAAAAAAAAAAAAAAAAAAAAGAAAAAAAAAGAAGAAAAAAAAAAAAACCAATTACATGAAAGAAAGAAAAAAATAAGCAAGAAAAGACAAAGGAAACACTGAGAAAAAAAAAAAAAGAAAGAGGGGGAAAGATCCTAAAACCTCGAGTTTATGAATTTCATAAAAGTAACAAAACAAAAGTTCTAGGTACTTCTGATCGTATAAGAACGTGCCTTTTACCATCCCAAGAGCAAAGGCAGACCAACTGAAGTCTCAGTAGGTTTGACAAGAATATCAGGGATATACCTTGTGTAGGATGTGATAACAAAAACATTAGCTAGATGCTCTCTCTCTCTCTCTCTCTCTCTCTCTCTCTCTCTCTCTCTCTCTCTCTCTGTATGAGTACCTCTGTGTGTGTGTGTGTGTGTGTGTGTGTGTGTGTGTGTGTGTGTGTGTGTGAGAGAGAAAGAGAGAGAGAGAGAGAACATTTACATTCCTTTAACCAAGAACACTCTCTCTCTCTCTCTCTCTCTCTCTCTCTCTCTCTCTCTCTCTCTCTCTCGCACACACCACACACACACACACACACACACACACACACACACACACACACACACACACACACACACACACACAGCCATTGCTCTCTCTCTCTCTCTCTCTCTCTCTCTCTCTCTCATCTCTCTCTCTGACTTCCTGCCCACCCCCCCCTCCTCCTATACACACCCCCCCCCCCCCCCCCGCCTCTCCATATATCCAACTCGCCATCCTGCCCTCTCACTTCTCCACCTCTGTACACATTTTCCCCTCAGCCTCTCCATCTTCATTTCCACTCTTCCTCCCCCCGCCTAGCTGTCCCAAACCTCTCTATAACCCCCCCTGTCCCCTCCAGCCCACACCATCCCGCATCCTGCCATTCCTTCCCTCCCTCCCTGATTGGCTGAGCAATGTCACAGCTGAGCTTCCTCCATGAGCTCAGTGTGTCAAAGCAACGTACACCCTCCTTCACTCCCCACGCACGTGCGCCGCCACTTGCTCATCATCTGCAACGGCCGAGGGCAGTTTTTCGTTCTTTCATTCTTTCTTTCTTTCCTTTCCTTTCTTTCTCTTTTCTTTTTTTTTCTTTTTTTTTTTTAAGATGGGGAGGGGATGGAGGGGGGAGGGGAGGGGAGTGTGCCTCCTACCATTTCATGAGCCAATCAGAGGAAATTACTATTGATAACTTATAGAGGAGAGGAAGGGGGGTGGGGAACGAGGCAGATATTACAAGGTTTCTTTCTTTTTTCTTTTTTCCCCGTACACAAGCTGATACTCCTGCCGACACTCCCTATATAGACAGGCATGGATTAATCCCTTCTACCCAACAAAGGGAGTGGAGTTTTTGTGTGTATGACCTTTTTTAATCCCGCTATTAAGGCAGCCATACTCCAACTTCGGGGAGATATTAAGAGTTGGTTGTCTTTTAACCTCTAGCCTTTCCAGACAATTGTTTTTTACTTGAAATCGTAGGTGAGATGGATTTTGTTATTTCAAAAAAAAGAAAAAAAAAATCTGAGAACAGGTTTTCTTTTTTTTTGTTTTTTGTTTATTTGCTTTTTGTTGGTGGTGGAGGAGGTAGTTTTCTTTTGTGTGTGTGTGTGTGTGTGTGTGTGTGTGTGTGTGCGTGCGTGCGTGCGTGCGTGCGTGCGCGTGCGCGCGCGCGCGCGCGTGTGTGTGTGTGTGTGTGTGTGTGTGTAATCTCGCTTTTATTTATATTGCATTAACCTATTTGTCACGTCGGTCTATATGACTGCACACAAACTCTGCAAACTTCTGCGACTTTGGCATGTAATAAAACAGCAATGACAGCCAGACAGCCGAGCATTTCCAGGACCAATCACAGGTTGTTACTATTTATGGTGCAGGAAGGAAACGCCATGGCGGTATATCAACAGAAAACACTTCCTTTCGAACCTCTCGACCTGAAACTTATTTATCTTATTTACTTTGAAGATGGAGTCCATTCTAAACGCAAGGAAGCCAAATCGAAGAACGGGCTGATTAAAACACTGCCTTTATGTTGCATTTTTCCGGTTTACACACACACACACACACACACACACACACACACCATCGCGCACGTGCGCGCATTTGCACACACACACACACACACACACACACACACACACACATAAATACCATCCTGACACGTAAGGGGTTAATGCAAGATTTTCCTTACACAAAAAAAGCCCCAGAGACCGTGGATTTTCACCACAGAGTAGCAGACAGTTTTCCAGACAGTTCCAGACAGTTGCAGACAGTCTGGGGCCTGAAAACCCAAAGAACGTAGACCGGCTGTTTTGGACTTCCTGTCTATAGACTGAAAGAATGCTCCACATTCTCATCAAATCGATTTTGACCATAAAAGGTTCTCAAGAAATCGATTCTAATACCCCACAAGAAAAGGACTGGAGCTAGACAAGTCATCAGAGAATAGCGAGGAACAGGCAGCCAACCTGTGAACAGGAGACAGTGCCAGTAAGTTCAACAAGAAATAACGAACGCCTTCAACGAGCGCCATGGGGATCCAATTCACGAAAGGCAATGGCACTGTTCCTGTCCACTCCGCATCTCTGACCCTACTGAAAATGAACATGAAGCTGGGATGGTAACTGCTGACCAGAGCGATTCCTTGCCTAGGTGGTGTTTGTGGCTGTCACTTTACGTGGCAATGACTGTTGAGATCAAAGATGGGTCACGGTGGTGTTGGTGGCTGTCACTTTACGTGGCAATGACTATTGAGATCAAAGATGGGTCACGGTGGTGTTGGTGGCTGTCACTTTACGTGGCAATGACTGTTGAGGTCAATATGGGTCACGGTGGTGTTTGTGGCTGTCACTTTACGTGGCAATGACTATTGAGATCAAAGATGGGTCACGGAGGTGTTTGTGGCTGTCACTTTACGTGGCAATGACTATTGAGATCAAAGATGGGTCACGGTGGTGTTTGTGGCTGTCACTTTACGTGGCAATGACTATTGAGATCAAAGATGGGTCACGGTGGTGTTGGTGGCTGTCGCTTTACGTGGCAATGACTATTGAGATCAAAGATGGGTCACACGGTCGGGTCATAGCGTGCACAGCCCAGAGAGAGTCGAGACCACAGATGTGACTCTTGGCTGCCCCTGAAAGGCCTGCGAACTGTCTTTTAACTGGGTAATTCAGATGCTTTACACACACACACACACACACACACACACACACACACACACACACATACGCGCTCACACACACACACACACACACACACACATACACGCATGTGCGCTCAGAGAGAGAGAGAGAGAGATTCCACCCCCCCCCCCCCCCCCCCCCCCCCCCCCCCCCCCCCTATTTCTTCTTTCACAACAAACGCTGGCCGAGGTCATTCCCCACTTGGGTCTGACACTTCAAGTTAACAGCCGCCCAGAACAACCAATGCGTGTGCATCCCGTGACGTCAAAGGCCAAAGAAAGAAAAATTAAAAAAAAAAAAAAAAAGAAAGAAAACACCTAATCCAACCAATCAGAGGGCACGTCGACACGCGCGGGTTCGTGCATTATTCATGAATCTGGATACGAGCATGGCCCTCGCAGCAATTTGAAGAGAGAGAGAGAGAGGGGGGGGGGGGGGGGGGGGCTTTAGTTGGCTTTCAAACTGCCTCAGTGGTAAAGCTCCGAGCTTGCAGTTTTCAAGTCAGTGTTTTCGAGTTCGAATCCGGCTGATGTCCGAAGTAAACTCTGCCAACGTTGCTGCCCCTCTTGATGTGTTGTAATAGTGGAGTACTAGTCCCCCCCCCCCAATCCCCGCCTTCTCTACTTCTTTGAATGAGTTATCCCCCGTCCAACCTCTGCGCCACCTCAGAGGCAGTGCACCCACGCCGCTCATTTCCGACACCCCGTCCACAGCCACAGCCCGGTCGGCCCCCCCGCCGCAGCCCCGGCACCGGCAATCCACAGGGAGCAGTCAGTGTCAAGTCGTCAAGAGGCAACCCACCGGAGGAGACACTGCACTGCTGCCGAGTCACTTCGGTGGTGTTCAGTGGCGCCTGTTCTGATCTAACATACGCAGGACACCACCTACCTACCAAGCCCCCTACTGACGACAATAATTGCTTAGTCGCGGAGCCGGCGTGAGTGAGCTCTCCCTCCGGAGGGCGCCACCACGTCCGTCCAACGACAGCCCCCATGGACTCGCCGATACCGGTGACCCCGACGGAACCAAACCCAAGGCCACAGACATGGAGAGGACATCGAAATTGAGGTCACCATGAGAGCACGGAATGAAGGGCCACAGAATTTGAGACTTTTTTTTATGCTGATCAATGAGAATGAGGATGATTAAGATGATGCTACGGATTTCCATTTCGGTCTGAGACTACATGACAGGGCTGTACTCTACGCTTCCTTTCATTATATATCCCGGCGTCAACCAGGCCCGAGAGACTCGACTGTGTGGTCCCAGTCTTCCCAACTGAGTCTGCAGCAACTCAACTCATGTTAGGAGTCGGTCGGGGCAGAAAAACCCACATGACTGATGGAATTCGAGCCCACGATCTCCCAGCCGGGAGTCCGCGACGCTAATCACTTCGCCACGGCGGCTGGTTGTTATGTTTATTCCGTCTTTGAAAGCAGGAAAATATTACGGAGAACGGTGAAAAAAAATGTAGGAGAACACATGGAGACTTCTTGTGATGGAATGCACAAACATTGCCTCCAGTTCCGACTTCCCTTTATCCACAGAGGTGAAATCAGCAAAATTGGGTTAGCAAATTAAATTTCAAGTGATCGCTTCAACACCTGTTATTCATTTAAGTCTCTTTTACAACCAGAACTTTTTCTAACGGTTAACAAATTTAAAATGTATTTCACGAGATTTCGTCTTGGCTACGACCTGAATATAAATAGCAGATACAAAGAAAATATCAAAGCATGTCTTTTTTGTAACCAGCTTCAGAACGAACTCCACTTTCTATTAAGATGCAATGCTTCTATGCCTTTCAGAGAAAAATACATACTGAAGTACAGACAATTTCAGAACGTGAACTCTATTGAACTAAAACAATTACTTGCAAACGAAAATGTGCATATTATAAGAGATATTGCTATGGATATTTAGTATGCACTGAAAGAAAAAGAGAAGAAACCCGTATCCAACATAGTATGAATAATTAGTTACCCTCATAAATTAGCATTATTAGTACATCGAAAAATATACTGTTGTTATCATTTCTCCTTTTTGCTGTTATGTGTGCACTGCATCTCACATTGTTACAGGCCGGAGGCCTGAAACATTAAAATTGTGTTCAATTGTGTGTTCAAAGATGTGACATGGCATAAGACCAAATGCACCTTATTTGTCCTTCATGAAAAGGAAACGCAAAGTTAGCGGCACAGATAAAGGTCAGTTTGTCGAACTGAACATTCTAATCAGTCAGCTCACTCACTTCCATACCACCACACGCACACATAGAGTGTCCACGCACGCTCCAAGTTCCATTACACGTTTACGTCAAATGCATTTAAACGCATATATATGCAGACATGTAAACTCCATGTATGCAGTGTATTGAAGCATAAAAGCTGAAAGTATTCATAGACATACACGCATGCACATGCACGCGCAAGCGTGCGCGCGCACACACACACACACACACACACACACACACACACACGCACGCACGCACGCACGCACGCACGCACGCACACACACACACACACACACACACACACACACACACACACACACACACACACCATCAGCATTAGACGAGCACTAATGACTTGCAGTTGCAAATTGTGTCTTACGGATTTCAACATGTGACTGCAATGTAAAAATGAAGTTAGTCTGAGATCTCACATTAATTTCCCTAACAGGGCAAATCTCCGTTTGCTTACGACTGTCTGGACTAACACTTCAAATGCCCTTCTTGAGTCAGAAATTAACCCATTAAAAAAATAATGAAACCGAAAATTCAGTCGTCTCCCAATCACCAAAGAAACTTGGAAGGGCCCCTTACGATGTTAACATTCATTGTCGTAAAAAGGAACAATGAAAACCTGATTAGCATAGCCGTAAAGGAATGTGTATAAAATACGTATCCACTTCAGCTCAAAATCTGTGCAGACGGATTTCGTTTAAATGCTCATGACACACGTGTGCCTTTAATCATTCGTTTTTAAAAACAGAAAAAAATATTACTTTGGAAATAACAGATATAACTTACACCCGTGCAAACTGCCATTTTAACAGCTTTGTATCATCTGCTTTACTTTTCTATGCCTACATTTCAGGTCATTTTAGTGTGTATTGATTCAAAATCGGTTCTACTGGCTTTCAGTGAATCAAAGCCAACACAAAACAAGATCTGATGACGGATTTTGATCATTTTAATACATTGGCTGATTATCCCTCTGTTGTGGCCCTTCTCACTGTGGAGTCTCGTGAAAAAGTAGAAAGAATAGCAAGGGTGTGTTAGTTAGAAAACACAAGCAATAAATGTTTTATGGGAAAAAAAAAAAACTGCACGCTGGGAGTTTTCTAGATATTTAGACAAACCAGTCGCTACACCTTGACACACGCTTAGTTTTATCTATCAACTTATACTTTTCTAGGATATTAAATTCTTTAATTCACAGGATTCAACTGAATCCGTTTGAAACAAAAGTTTTGAACGAATACAACATACCTTTGTGATTAAAAAAAAAAAATTACAAATGGTCCCATTCTATCGGTAAGCAATCAAAACGTTATCTACCTGTGTTACCCAACTATACCCTTGCACAGGTTTCTATGGTTTACCACTTCATGTACAATCGCTGTTTCATTACGTCACAGCCCATTGTCATTGAATTGCTCTCTGTTAGATTTCTGCTGTACATTTTTTACTGTTGTTGTTAGCATTATTGGTATAGTCTCATTACTTATTGTGTGCTTTATGTATGTATGTATGTATGCTTATGCTTTTTTTTTCTTTTTTTCTTTTTTAACAACCTTGTCTAACATCACTGTATGTGAATTGACGTTAAGCTGAAGAGCTATACTGACTGACTGACTGACTGACTGAAACTATTTACTGTCAGATTAACATATTGTTGTACTGACAAAGATCTAACACACACACAACGCACACACACACACACACCCACACACACACACACACACACACACACACACACACACACAACATCAAATATCAAAACCTCTTCTTCCGACTAGTATCACTGCGAGTTGTCTGAAGTTGAAATAAGTATATAAATGAACATACACTTACACACACACACACACACACACACACACACACACGCAAAACTAACAAACAAACAGGCGAATGCAGTTCAGTGTAAATCATTAAACGAAGATTAGAAAATATCATGACATTTTATATCCAGATTTCAACATCGTAAATGCATTCACTGAAAGATTCTAGTCACAATAAACCATCACAATGTAAAGCCTTGACTGAACAGTAAAAACCACCAACACAATGTAAAGCCTTTGCTGTAAAGGGTATGTAAGGAACAAGGTCTCAGACGATTTTTTTTAAAAGGAAAAGGAAAAAAATGGAAGAATACAAAACGAAGCCATTAGGTAATATCACAGCTGCAATGAGGCCACTAAGCGGCGGGCGAAAAGAGAGGAGTAGGGGGTCTGGGGATGTGGATGAGGGGAAAGAGAAGGCAGATGCGGGGAAAGAGAAAGCAGATGAGGGGAAAGAGAAGGCAGATGAGGGTAAGAGAAGGCAGATGAGGGTAAGAGAAGGCAGATGAGGGGAAGAGAAGGCAGATGAGGGTAATAGAAGGCAGATGAGGGGAAAGAGAAGGCAGATGAGGGTAAGAGAAGGCAGATGAGGGGAAGAGAAGGCAGATGAGGGTAATAGAAGGCAGATGAGGGGTAAGAGAAGGCAGATGAGGGTAAGAGAAGGCAGATGAGGGTAATAGAAGGCAGATGAGGGGAAAGAGAAGGCAGATGAGGGGAAGAGAAGGCAGATGAGGGTAAGAGAAGGCAGATGAGGGGTAAGAGAAGGCAGATGAGGGTAAGAGAAGGCAGATGCGGTGAAAAGAAGGCAGATGAGGGGAAAGAGAAGGCAGATGAGGGGAAAGAGAAGGCAGATGAGGGGAAAGAGAAGGCAGATGCGGGGAAAAAAGAAGGCAGATGAGGGGAAAAAGAAGGCAGATGCGGGGAAAGAGAAGGCAGATGAGAGGAAAGAGAAGGCAGATGCGGGGAAAGGGGATGTAGAGAGTTGGGAAAAGGGTGACGGAGAGGTAGGGGAGGGTGAAGGAACGAGCACGCTAGGTCAGCTGTGGTGAATGAAAGTTGGGACAGAGCTACAGGCTCAGAGCCTTTGAGTGAACGTTGGGTTAGAGCTACAGGCTCAGAGCCTTTGAGTGAACGTTGGGTTAGAGCTACAGGCTCAGAGCCTTTGAGTGAACGTTGGGTTAGAACTACAGGCTCAGAGCCTTTGAGTGAACGTTGGGATAGAGCTGAAGGTTCAGAGCCTTGAGTGAACGCTGGGTTAGAGCGACAGGCTCAGACCCTTTGAGTGAACGTTGGGATCGAGCCAAAGGCTCAGAGCCTTTGAGGTAAGAACAGGAGAGGCAGGAGTGGAGGTGGGCATAGAGGCAGGGGCAGGGCGGAGCGAGGGGGAGAGGAGGGAGGGGGAGCAAGGGGAGGGGGGGGGGGGGGGTATCTGCCCAGCATGGGCTGGAATGTGTGAGAAGGGAGACAACTGGGAGTGGAGGAGTGACAGGTCAGCCGGCAGTAGCCAGCTCCACGGGAATTCAGCAGCTCGGCGCTTCAAGGCTTCTCCCCCCCTCCCCCCTCCCTCCACCCCCCATCCCCCTTACAAGTTCTGATGGCTGATGGGATCATCCAGTCCATGAACCTGGCTGACCTGCACCGCGCAGAGATATAAACGTACTCTCCCATTTAACTTCATTACGTGTGGTGTCCAAACCGCTTATAAATCGGCCAAGTACTTTTCTGTGATATTCCAAAAAGAGAAAAACCCTTTTGGGCCGTTACAAGCCGTTGGTAACGGTTATTCTGGTAAATTAAAACATCGGGGCATCATCTAGGATCCATAATAAACATACGAACAAATTTTCAGAAAGATCGGTAAAGAATTTTTGTCTGGAGCGAGTGGAAACACATTTTGACCACGGACAGACACACTGACAGACACACACAACAGCATTTCTTCTTCGTTCCCATTGTCAAGTACTCCCTGTTAAAAATATAAAAACTGGAAGTACAACTACAAATAATCTCCAGCTTCGCTTGTCGTCCTCGTTTGTCGATTAGGAATGCCAGTGAGGTCACTGTCTGGAGACATTTTGGCATAATTATGTGACCGGGGTTTTTATCTCACAAGTGAGGTAGCCATGTTTCGTTTTTTTTTTTTTTTTTTTCCCGAAAATATTTTTGTTTTTTTTTTTTTCCGAAATAATATCTAAACCATATCAGTGCACGTGTTTTTTCGTTATCGTTTTCGGATTCTTTTTTAAGGAAAAGGGGAGGGGCAGCGAGGGGAGGGAGGGGGCATATCATACATACCACCAGTGCAAGATAGCCGAGGCTTCTCTGAAGATGGAATCCGATTAACACGTCGTGCGCTAAAAACCAAATTTGGGTAGTTCTTTTTTTTTTTTTCCCCTCTTAAATAACTATTTGCGTCATCGGCGAAGCAATGCTTTACGTCATCGCGAAACACCCGGGAAAGGCTGCAGTTTAAAGTCTCAGCCAAAAAAAAAAAGTCTCAGCCAGGACTTGAAGGATTGCTTCATGACTGACTTCAAGTCACCTATTTTTCCTTTTTGAACTTTTTTTTTTTTTTTTATTTCATCATGAAACGAAATGGAAGAAAATCGGTCAGAATAGACGCCGCGCGCGGCGCGTGTATTAATTCATGTTTGTGTGTGTGTGTGTGGTTGTTGTGGGGGTGTGTTGTGTGTGTGTGCGCGCGTCGCACGCGCCGCGGTGTGTGGTATGTTTGTGTGTTGTGTGCGAGCGCGCGTGAGAAAGTTGGGGGGGGGGGGGGGGGGGGGGGGGGGGGGGGGGGGGCATATGACGGTGGCAAATTGTTGTTTGTGGGAGTGTTTGTAGGAGTTAAAGAATAACGAACAAGAAGAAAGAGGAGAGCGAGGAGAGAGCAGAGCTAGAGAAAATAGAGAGAG
>JADBJO010001415.1:0-132500 GCA_016801955.1 Conus betulinus
TGCCTTTGTAGCTATGCATATGATTTTTTTGTTATCAAATAACTTTTAAACTGGAGGTGAAAAAAAAGGAATGCATGCTCTAGTTCTGTTACATTGTAAAGTTGATGTGTATGATTTTTGAATGATTAGTATTTGTGAATAGTTATATTGTGTGTGTGTGTGTGTGTGTGTGCGTGTGTGTGTGTGTGTGTGTGTGTGTGTTTCAAGACATGTCATCTCTTCCATAAAAGGTGGCAGCCCTCCAGAGGCCATGGTAATAGATTGGGCTTTTAAAATAGACTCAGTTTATCAGAAAAAAAAAAAAAAAAATGTTCACAAAAGTTAATCATCAAATGTGTTGATTCATTGAGTGACCAAACAGAAATCAGTGCACCAGACGAAGAATTAGAGACAAGGAAGTGTTGCAGATCAGAACTAAATAAGATACATGGGGACAATAAAAGTGGAATGATTGCAGCAGCAATAAGGCCTGTTTACCCCATTCAGCTTTGCAGTAATTTATACACAGATTTGGCTAAGTGTGAGAGATCCAACACCTAAGAAGTACAACAACAAAACAAAAGTCAAAAAAAGACACAAACTTCTTGAACAGCAGTTATACTTGACCATGGTGGGGTCTCGGTGTGTCAGTTTGGGTGTTTTGACCAAAGAGCAACAGCTCTTGCTAACTCTAGTGATCAAAACCATAGCCAGCTGTGTTTGCCTTTTTGATAACATGTCAATACATAGGATCAACAGCGGGGACTACAGGCCCTGAAATTTAACAAAGAAAACAAGCCAAATGACAAGAGAACATGAATTTATGCCGATTACCAAGTATGATAGACATTTTTTCTTGAAAAATGGGATTTTACTGCAATTAGTGCTCCTATCCCCTGCTTTTGCACACACACACACACACACAAAATGTGGCAGATGGGCCTCCCTAACCCACTTTCACAAAACTTTCTAAGATCCATTCACATACTGCAAAAGAAAAACTCATTTTATGTTAAAAAGTACACCAGTGGCATTTAAAAAAGTATGCAGATCTGTAACAATGGCAGCATTCTTTTGTTTCCTCAGTCATGTCATCTGACGGCATCGTCGTTTGCTCCTAACAGTTCCCATTGATAATTCCTGTGATGTTCCTGGTGGTTGTGGTGTTCCTGCTGATCATGCCGCTGTACGCCTCGCCCAGGGACACGGGCATGGGTGTGCTCATTACCTTAACTGGTATCCCTGTCTACATTTTGGGAGTCATGTGGAAGTCAAAACCCAAAGTGTTCAACAATCTGATCGGTAAGAGTAATGTTTGTGGTTTGTAAGGGGGTGCGTGTCAGGGGGGAGGGAGAAAATTGTCTGCAGAGGATGAGAATGTCTAGTTTTAACAGTTGTTGCTGTGATTTTGTTATCAACAATGATGTAAATAGTGTTTTGTTGTAAATGGGATAATGCTTGTGATCTGTTCTCTTGTGACTTGATTTTGTCATTTAAGTGGTATTTTCTGGTAGGGTTTTTTAACTGCCTGTAACTCTCTTCAGTTCTTGCCCTTGAATTTTGATCACCAGTGTGATCGACCATTTTCTTCCTGGAATTATCGTATTTAAAACAACATTTTTGTTATCTGAAGCAATATATCGCCTAAAAAAAAAACCAAAATAGACACATTCATCACAAAAAATATATTGTTTTAGAAATAATGCGCAGAATGTTACAAAAGAAAGGACGTCCGTCATGCAGAATGCAAAAATCTCAAAAAACTGTTGAGAGTCAAGTTCCCGTTTTGGTGCTGGGGGTTCTGTCAGTACAAATAGTTCCCCCGCCTTCTGAAATTTCTGTGCTAGTGAGCTGCTTTCGTCTGTCACTCACTTTTAATCTGCCTGTGTTTACATTTGCTTTTTTTTTTGCTTTTTTTTTTTTTTTTTTGATTGTAGTCTACAGGCTACAGTCTTTCCACCTTTTTTTTTTTTTTTTAACCCTTTTCATGTCTTTACCAAGGAAACTTGCATCTGTGGTCACAACTTCTGGCACACCAGGTGTTTAGTTATCATGGAGCACCTGGGTGGTAAAGATTGTACACTTTACAGAGCAGACACCTGGGTGGTACAGATTGCACACACTGCGCAGAGCAGACACCTGGGTGGTACAGATTGCACACACTGTGCAGAGCAGACACCTGGGTGGTACAGATTGCACACACTGCACAGAGCAGACACCTGGGTGATACAGATTGCACACACTGTGCAGAGCAGACACCTGGGTGGTACAGATTGCACACACTGCACAGAGCAGACACCTGGGTGGTACAGATTGCACACACTGTGCAGAGCAGACACCTGAGTGGTACAGATTGCACACACTGCACAGAGCAGACACCTGGGTGGTACAGATTGCACACACTGCACAGAGCAGACACCTGGGTGGTACAGATTGCACACACTGCACAGAGCAGACACCTGGGTGGTACAGATTGCACACACTGCGCAGAGCAGACACCTGGGTGGTACAGATTGCACACACTGCACAGAGTAGACACTGGCTGGTCATTCTGCAGTGTGTTTGCCCATGTGACCTGTTTGCCCATGTAACCTGTTTGCCAATGTGGCCTGTTTGCCCATGTGACCTGTTGGCCCATATGACCTGTTGGCCCATATGACATTTCAGTGTCTTCACAAATATTTTGCTTTTTTTTTTTTTTTCCTAATCTGAGGTTGAAACAGTCATTGGAAAAGCTGGCATTCTCAGCATGGCGCAGTGATGTCCATACTAAGGATGCTAATAGATTAGCTCTCATGTGTTTAACTGTACATACATAGTGTCTTTGTTGTCTGTTGCTTTTTCATAACTCCCCCACCCCCACCCCCCTTTTTTTTTTTCATAATGTGGCTATTTTTTCTTTATGTGTTGACTGCCCTGTTGGATCAATGGCCATGATGAACATTATGAAAAATTAAGTTGGGTTCTCATAAAATTATGAAAGATAAACCCTTTCAGGGTCAGCAGGAGAAAACATACATGAATCCCCTAGTGCCAAGGGGTTTTGTGCGTTTTGACATAAATAAACACAAATTCATAACTCTACACTCAGCAACAAAAACCCCCACAAAAGTGTACATTTTCTTAATATGGATATCATTATTTCTCTCATGAAATTAGAATTGAACAATAATCTTTGCTGTGCTGAAAAATAGAATGCACATGATATCAAAAACATGCAAAAAAAAAAAAAAGAAAAAAAAATCCATTTGATAGCATCAAACACAAAACTTCATATAATCTATTCTACCTTTACACTCTGTCATACTCACTCAGCACATGTTTTCTTCTGATCATGCATTACACAGTAATAAATGAACATACACACACACACACACTCTCTCACACACACACTCTCACGCACACACCACACACACACACACACAACACACACACACACACACTCACACACACACACACACACACACACACACACACACACACACACACACACACACATTTAGAGATCTGGAAGTCCGACACAGGTTACAAATTACACCTATTCTTCAAGGCGCCCCCCAACTATTTTCATTGTTATTACGTTCCCACATCACACACACACACACACACACACACACACGCACACACACACACACACACACACACACACACACACACACACACACACACACACACACACACACGCACACACACACACACTCTCTCTCTCTCTCTCTCTCTCCTCTCTCTCTCTCTCTCTCTCTCTCTTTCTTTCTTTCTCTCAGAGATTTATTAGTTCAACACCAGTTACATAATAGCCCCATGTCGATATCTTTATCTTTCTTATGAAATTACAATTGAACAATAATCTTTGATGTCCTGAAAAAAGTTATCCTCATAATATCAGAAACATGCAAAAAAAAGAAATCATCAAAAACAAAATTTCGTATTATCTATTCTACCTTTACACACTATCATAATCACTAAACACTTATTTTCTTCTGATCATGCATTGCACAGTAATATAATGAGCAAGCACACGTATACACTCGCACACACACACACACACACACACACACACACACACACACACACTATCATAATCACACAACACATATTATCTACTGATCATGCATTTCACAGTAATAAATAAGCACACACACACACACACACACACACACATACACACACACACACACACACACACACACACACACACACTCTCTCTCTCTCTCTCTCTCTCTCTCTCTCTCTCTCTCTCTCTCTCTGAGACACACTCTTAACACACACACACACATTTACTTACACACACACATTTACACACGCACACTTACTCACACATACAGAGCACTGAGGTAAAGAAGTGTTTGCGTCATTGTTCTTTCACTGTACCATATGTGCATGCTTTTTCTGACCACCCTCCCTCCTTTCAACTTCACCCAGTATTTGTTTAGCATGCACGTTTGTCTGCTCAACAGGTTCACTATGTCTTGTGTCAAAAACAGTTTGAAACTTACCACAGGCAGTCTGGCTGGTCGATAATGTTTTGGGGGTAAAAAGCTTGTGGAAAACGAGTAGTTCTCACAGATCCAGGTGCAGTGCCATGCCCTCTGCCCCTCCCCCTTGACCCACTTCCTCTCCCTGTTTTGCCATGAGCTGCAGTAACTTGCTGTGAGCGTTTTCTTGTTTCCAACACTGGTCTTGTCACTATCCATTCTTCTTCCTCCTCCTCGCTATGAGATGACTCATCATCATGGTCAACAGTCTCAGACAACTAACTGTCATCAGCTGATGGAGTGACGCTGTGTTGACTGGCTCACTCGCGCTTGCTCCACTATGGAATTGAACTTGTGCAAGCAAAGTGGAAGTATCTCCATGCATGCAGTATATCATCATCACTTTCCCGCCCATCTAATGAATCTACTGATTCAATGTCAGAATCACCCCCTTGCAAGATAAGACTGACAGCTTCAAGGGCTGAGGAGTTCTTTTTGTTTGACTCACGCCGCAGGTCCTGGAACTGGGTCTGCTATTGTTACAGGCTAGTCACAAAAACAAGAAGGGATCACACTTTCTGCATCATGGAAATAGGAGTAACCGTTAAGTGTCACTCATTCTGGTTTGGGATATTCTTGTAGACGGAATCCTGAGCTTTTGTCACATACACAATAACTCGCTGAAACTTGCATGTTTTTCCCAAGTGAAAAAAGCAAATGACAGCCAACTGAATGTTTGGGCAGTGGCAGTATTAGAAATTGTTGCAGTGCCTGTCACTTCAGGTGTGCACATTTGTGTGTACTAGATTGATCTCCGAGTGAAGTCTCCATCTGTTTACTACCAAAATTTCAAAGACTTCCTGAAGTCCTTATGGAGAAGTTCAATAGTATGATAATATATATCTACATATATGTAAACAAGGATGGCTAGAAACCCATGTTTTCCCATCATCTCCATAACTCATTTTTACCGTCTATAATTCAGCAAAAGCTCATTTTTATGTGTTCATGTGTGTCTGTTTCAGTATCTCTGACCAAACTTGGACAGAAGGTGATGTCGGTGACTGCAGAGGAACATGAGTCATGAAAATGATGGACTGGATCAGAAAACTCAGCGTCTTGACAGCCAGACTCTGTGACCCATCTCCTATTTTTAGGGATCCTGGCTTTACAGAAAGTTTTTGTATGGCTAAGAGACGCTCCCCTCTCCTCCCCCCCCCCCCCTTCCCCTTTCCCCTTCCCTGCTGCTCTCCCCTGCCTATTGTTGTGGAGGAGTACTTCGGACTGATCCCAGAATTGCCAAACATAGAGCAGTTGTGGTGTCAGGTTGACGTGGGCTGCCTCACTTTATAAGGAAAGGTTGCATGAAAGCAGTACGGTGGACATTGGACAGCCTGTCTTTCAACAATGGCTCTGGGTGTTATTTTGGACAGCTGTCGTACCATGGACTGTTTTTGGTTTGTTCATGTTTGAAGGATCTTGGCTTGCTTTCCTTGTGCTGTACATGACAACAACAACAGCAACATCCTGTTTTCTGTGCTGTCATGGTAAACATTTGTTTTATTGGTGGGTTTTGTTTTTTTTTCTTTTCTTCAACTTTTGCCAATGTTGAGTGGAAGATTTCTTGTCAGGAATGTCCGACATTCAAGTTACCAAATAAGAATTAAGAAAATGATAGATGTGTATGGTGGTTTGAGATGCTCTCTCTCTCACTCACTCACTCTCTCTCTCTCTCTCTCTCTCTCTCTCTCTCTCTCTCTCTCTCTCTCTCTGTCAAATCACATGTATGTTTTAATGTGTATGCTTATAAATACCAAACTGCAGAAATGGACTTTTACAGATATTTTGAGGAAAGAATGCCATGTTTACTCCTGGTAGGATTTGTTAGGTGAGAGAAATGGATCATTTCTTAGAAAGAAAATTGATCCAGAAATCTTTGAAATTCATGCAGTGGGTTGGAAGTAGCCCTAAATTCAGTCATCATTCACAGACTGTTTACAAGTGGCTCATTCCTACACAATGGAAAATCGACATTAATTGATAGCCTTTGACTGTATAAAGATGCAGATGTTTTATTTTTTTAGCTCTTGTTGATTTGGAAGCTGTCATTTCCAGTTCGGGACATTCATACAAACGTGATGTATTTGAAAGGTTCCCAGTTTAGAATGTTGGTGTGGACAGAATTAAGATGTAGCTAAAGAAAAATTGTCCAAATAATTTGGTTTTCAGGAAAGGAGACTATAGAATGTTGTTTGGGTGTCATAATTGGACAGTTCTGTGTTGAAGTGTGTGTTTGTATGTGTGTGTGTGTGTGTGTGTGTGTGTGTGTGTGTAGATTGTCATTTGGTATGTGTATTGCATTGCATTGCCTGTGGGAAATTCTTATGTTATTCTAAACTTTGGATGTGGGCATTGATGGTCTACATAACTTTTTGTGGTGTTATTGGAATATTTAAAGTAATTTACTAATGTGACGGTGAAATGAATGAATGGAGGTGGTCAAATGTATGATTTATGAGGGTATTGCAGAGTATTTGTAAAGGGTGCATTCTAGTGCTCTATACTTTTGAAGTAATCGCAATTTTGTTGAACAAATGTCTTGATTGAAAGGCAAAAAAGAAAAATAATGAAAGCATTGGCACATATGAAAACCATGCGAATTGCCATAACTCACTTGATGTTGTACAACTGTAATTTTGAACAGGTTGGGCAACGAGGAGGGTATTGTCTCCTCCTTGTGTTTTTTTTTTTTGTTGTTGTTGTTTTGTTTGTTTCTTTTTGTTGCTATGCATTTGGAAAAAACTGTTGAAGATTTGAATGCACAGATTTTGAAATTGATATATCGTAAAATTGTCATGTTCAATGATCATGCTGTCTGAAGTGTTCAGCTTATTTTGAAGTAGTGATTTAGTTCTGGTTGATTGGATACAGAACTGTGCAAGGGTTTTGCAGGCAGGATGTCCAACAATGTTTAACTTTTCACATCAAACAGGACAGCCTATTCTTCTTTGCCTCTTCTAGCCATCCTTTCTCTGGAAACTTGGCTTACGAGCCAGTAGGAAAAAAAATTCATCCATTCAAAATGTTTTGCAATATGTTTAGTGTTTCCACATTATTTTTTCTCAGAACCAATCATTGTTCAATCATGCTGCTTACAGTGCTGATAAACAGAAGGAAATGATGTGTAAGAGTTGCATTCTCAGCGCTGGAATTTCCCACTGATCTGAACCGTGCAAAAAAAAGTTATTGAAAATATAGAAATAAGTCGAAATTTAGCCATCTGTGTTGCATATGAGGCAAGTCGTTGAGTATGTAAAATAAATAAGTACATACGTCACCCTACCATAATTTTTACCAAAGAAAAATGGTTCCCTTCATTTGCACCTTTACTAGATGCACAAGAAACTCCGGCAAAAGAGCATAGAGTGAGAGGTACCTTAATCAAATACCAGATATTGGCGATTTACTGTTTAATACCAGATGTCGTTTCTTTTTTTTTGCCTATAATTGCATCAGCTATAGCCCTGATGATGGTCAGCTGAGCTATAAGGAATGTGATGTGACCAGCACAACTGTATTTTCTGTATTCACATTCTCAGTCATCACCACAATGTTCAGAACTGAATACTGCTTCTTTTTTTTTTTTTTTTCTTTTTACAAAGTCTTCAAATGATAAATACAGCTGAAACTTCTGTGGTTTTCAAAAATTTGAATGGCACTTGTGTTGAAAACAAACAAGAAAAAAAATACTGCTGCTCACATTTTGATATGTTAAAGTATCATTAAAAGCATGCATGATATATATGATGGATGAACAGTGAGATAAACAGCTCAACTGGGACAAATCCAAGGCTGAAATTTGTGTCAGCTGATGATATCCGTATGCTTGTTCTTCTCTATATTTCCCCGACTCTGTGTGTGTGTTAACTGATAATAACCATATTCTTGTTTGTTTATGTGTTTTCTCTGACAATTTTTACTGGGTTGCATTTTCTGTGGTGTTTGAAGCAGAATCATAGAAAAAAATTATGAACTTTTCATTCAACATCTTCAACAATGGCCAAAGTTGTTTTTCTTTTCTTTTTCATTTTAGTAATGACTAAAATGCTTTTGCTTCTTTGTTCCTCAATTCATGTGATTGATAAACAAGGTATTGCTGTGAACTCCTCACATTAATTGCTATGAAATCGTAAACATTATTTTAATCGGTAATTCATTCTGAGGCTCGATGCAAAAGTCATGGATAAGTTGCCTCCCCAGTTTAAGTTAAACTGAATTGTATTCAGTGTGTGTACACTGTCATAGTTCAATCTTAGATGCTAACTTTATAGACACTTACACTACTTCAGTGATGATTTTTTAAACTGGTGTTTTTTTTTTTCCTTTTCTTTCTTCCTTTTTTTTTTTTTTTTTTTGTCATTTTGTTCAGAATCGTATCAATTTCTTGATAAACCATTTTTTCCACATTTTGTAAAAATTTGACCCTTTTCCACGATGTTTACATGCATCTTAATAATTATTTGGACCATTTTCTGTGCCATCCTTATTATCAAATGATAATGATGTACACCTTTTTATACATACAGGATTGTCTTTCCGGTGTCTGTCAGTTGTCCAGAAATATATCCTTACCTGTTAACAATTTTTCGGCTGTTTGCCGTGAAGTCTTCTTCCTGTGATATTGTTTGTGTGTGTGTTTGTGGTTTCAGTCCTTTGTGTGTTCATTTATTGCCTTGCTCTGGTGTGCCTGTCATGAACGTTGAACTGGGTGTGTCTGTAGCCGCAGAGGGGATGGTGTAAGGCAGGAGGAGGAGTTGGGACAGAGAAGGTGAAAGAGCTTGATTTGTGTTACAGTGCTATGTGAAGTTACAGCTACTGTTACCTAATGGCTGAGATACCTAAATAACTAAGACATCAGTATGCTGACTGTATGTTTTAACTGTCTTGTCAGCTAGTGTGCTCAAACAGTAATTGATGGATTTATGCGCTATGTAAACACCTGTTATATACTGTGTGTCTGTTCCACTTACATCAGATCTATTTTCTGAAACAAGGATTTTGTTCACTGCCTTCTTTGTTGTTGTTGGATAACATATAACTCTGAAAAGATTATCATGGCCATGTTTCTTTGCGTACAGATTCAGAATCAGCACTTATTGCCATGCTCAGCAAAGTTGCTGTCAAATTCAGGATGGGAACAAATTACAGGTATGGGTTTCTGCATTGATTTGAGGTAGATCCAAGCAGAAAACACTCACCTTGCCATTGGGGATTTTCAAGTGGTCCGGACTGGCTTGAGTGGTGCATGATAATTGGAATGACTTTCAGTGTCCATTTTTCTTGTGTCTGTCAGTCAGATGCGATACTGGACTTTATTCCAACAGAGAGAAATCATTGGCCTGTGCATTCCCAGAAGATGTGAAATATTAAAGCTCTGCAGAAAATATGTGTTCAGTTGAAATCATCACAACTGCAAGATGGATCTGTGACATGCTCAGGTTAATATCACAAAGTATGATACCTTGTTTGTGCATACTGAAAACAGTTGGTGATTGGAATGAAAAATGGGGGCCGGAATAGCTCAGTTGGTAGAGTGCCGGACTCGTAATTCAAGGGTTGCGGGTTCAAATCTCCACTGGGCCGTTTCAGTACAGGGGGATTTTCCCCTTGGAGTTAACATTAGTTCTGACTCCATTTCCCATACAATCCTTGAATGAGACTATAAACTGAGGTTCTGTATGTGAATGCATGCATAACATCTTGCACACACGTAAAATCCCATCACCAACTTTTGGAAGAGAAGGCCAGTTCAGTCGTTGGTATGGATGACGTGTTACACATAGCATGCACCTTCCCCGAAGATGGAGTATGGCTGCCTTAATGATGGGATAAAAAACGGTCATACACACAAAACTCCACTCCGTTTGTTGGGTAGATGGGATTAATACTTGTCTGTCCATGTAGGGAGTGTCCGCAAGAGTATTGGCCAGCTTACGCAGAAGAAGAAGAAGGAAGGAAGGAAAAATTTTGCAGAAATACATGCAAACATAATGTTATTACTCATCAAATTGATTTGAGGTTTAGAAAGGTGAACAGACACATTGTCAGATGCTGTTGGCAAGCATGGTCATGGGTCTGATGAAGCTGGCCGTGTGGCCCTGGACCCTCCACTGAGGTGAAGGTATCCTGTGTTGTGCCCCATGTGGGCCAGGTCAGCATTGTCTGGTGATGCAAGAGGCGTCGGTTCTGCAGAACATGCTGCACTGTTTTTCGGGCCGCAGCACATGGACATGCGTTGTTGTTCGGGCCGCAGCACATGGACATGCGTTGGCGTCTCCTCTATGGGTGAAAATGGTGCAGCGTCCTACGATTGCTGATCTTGGATCACATCCATCATTACCTGATTGCCTCCATTTTGAAAAGGATTCCCCTTGGGAATGCAGGGCGCTCTTTCTGGACAAGTAGCTCCCCCATCCCCCCCCCCCCCCCCCCCCCCCCCCCCCTTTCCACTTTTCTGTTGATCTCGGTAAATCTGCCCCTTTTTGTTTATGCGTCTTTCTTCTCTCTCATCCATCGTTTTTCAGCCTTTATGGACCTTCCTTCTGTCTTAATTCTGGAAATTCTGACACCCTTTTTTTTTTGGTCATCTCCAATCAGTCTATCACATGCCAGCTTTTTTGCTGTCATCTGGCGATGAGATATTACAAAGGATACACATTGTCCAGTGTGGACAATAGATGTCCATGTTTCAGTGTCTGTTTGCCTACATGACTTGTTTAGATGCTTTTTTGTGGCCGATAAAAGGGGTTTTTCTTTTGTTTTTTACATGTTTACCTGGATATGAATAAACCAAAAGAATGCCAGGCACGTGCAGCACTGCCTGATGTCATATTCCATAAAATGTCTAATTCAGCAACCATGTCATAGTATGTTATTGTTTGGGAGGGTTTTGGTCATGACATGATTTTTTTTTTCTCTTTTTTTAGGTCAGTGGTCTGACTTGGTTGTGATGTGACATTTTTTCCTGTGCGACTTTGACAGCCCTGAAGAGGATGCGCATGGTCAGCTGGGCTGCCATGATGAAAAATTGAACTCCTGAAAGGAAGAAGATGCCATCAGTGGCATGGTACTCAGGATGCACTGTTGCCCATCTTTACACACAGCATGGTTGACCTGAGCTTGCTGTTTATATTTATGGGCAGTTTTATTCAAAAGCGGATGAAAAAAAAAGCTTGCTAAATGAGCCTGCTTGCGCTGAGAACTTTAGGGGACTGAGCATGGTTGACTTGAGCTTGCTGTTTATTTTTATGTTTATTTTTTATTAAAAAACAGATGAAAAAAAAAATTATTAAAAATTGCTAAATGAGACTGCTTGTGTTGAATACTTCAGGGTTTTTCTTTTGTGTGTGTGTGTGTGTGTACATGCTTTGTAAGCAGAAATGTAATTAGCGAGACAAGTTTCAAAGGGGATCAGGAGGTGGGGGAGGGAAGAGGGGTGGTGGTGGAGTTTTACCATTGGTTTTAGATGTGGGCTTGGCTTTAGTTTTTGCAACTGTTTTTTCCATTTTTATTCTGTGTCCTTGACATGTCATCATGTAGAGTGTGACAGATGTGATTATGTTGAAATGTTTAGTTTTGATTTTTTTGTTTTGTTTTTGTTAATTTTTTGGTAGATGTCTTTTGTTGTCATGCTCAGTTATATTTGATTTAGCCCTGTAATCCTGTGGTATAATAGTTTATGGTATCATGCTTACTTACTTTGATTCGGTCTTGTAAATCCTGTTGCAGATTGTTTATGTTAATACGCTTCTTTAGTTTTGATTTTTCCTTGTAATCCTTTGATAGACAGTTTACGTTTATTTGGCTCGATTTTTCTTTGTAATGCTTTGATAGACAGTTTACGTTTATTTGGCTCGATTTTTCCTTGTAATGCTTTGATAGATTTTTGTATATATTATGATATTCATTTAGTTTAATTTTCTTTGTAACCCTTTGATAGACATGCTTTTGTTTTAATGTTTATTCAGGGGGTTTTTCATTTGTAATCTTATGACAGATATGCACATGTTATGATGTTTATTTGCTTTGGTTTTTCTTTACAATTTATTGATAGATGTTTATGTTAGTTTTGATTGTAAACTTTTGATTATCATGTTTGTAATGTACCATTTATTTGATTTTTTCACTGTAATTACTTGTTCATTTTGATTTTTCCTGTACGCATTTAGTAACACATGTGGGCAGACTTAGACAGAGGAGATGCAGGGCAGTACTCTGGGCTTTTCAGCCAGTCTTCACAAATAACTTGTCCTGATTCCTGTTCTTTGGATAATCTGTGAAACAACAGATTGTAAAGGTGTGATTTAGTTCCATATCTTTTTCCTGAAGAAAACATCAGACAAACATTATTGAATTTTTTTAACTTGGTTACATATAAAAACAATGTTAAAGAAATGTAGATTTGATCAGTTCTAAAATGTACATAAAAATGCAAGAGTGGGATGCAGCCACTTGCTGTGCATCTATTCTGTGTTTCGTATTGGTCATGTGTGTAACTGACCGTTGGAGTCCATCAGTTCTTGCAAAGGTGACTCCCCACTGTAGCTGTCATTCATTGTCACTCACAAGCCTTTTTCTTTCCTTTTTTTTTTCGTTGTAACTTACAAGGGGAATTGAAGCGCGTGTACAAATGGTAGGCACTTTCAGAGCTGCTGCTTTCCTCAAAGTATGTTAATGCTCAAAGCTACTCAAATATCCCACATGGGAACAGTATCTGGGGATGCCCTTGGTGACTAAAGCAGAGTGGACTGATAGTTTAGTGGAGTATGGCGGACAGCAGAATTAATGTAGAATGGTAATTAGAAAATTGAACTGTGTATGATGAGGAAAAAATTTGGAACTTGTCACTAAGGCCACAAATGTCTTGCATAAACCGCTAAAAGTACAGGTGTAAGTAAATTCATGTTTGCTGTAACGTATATTGCAGCTAAAAGTACAGGTGTAAGTAAATTCATGTTTGCTGTAAACATATATTGCAGCTAAAAGCACAGGTATAAGTAAAGACATAATTGCCATAACATATGTTGCAGCTAAATGTACAGGTGTAAGTTAAGACATGTTTGCTGTAACATATATTGCAGCTAAGGAGTTCACGTCAGATGAGTTTTCTCGTATATCACAGATCTGTACAAACAGAAATGTGGCAAAGCGCTTTCAGGCTCCTTGGCAGAGAATAAGTTTTGAGCGGAGGAGTACTCACACTGACTTTTGTCCCATATGCTGAATGATTGTAATTGTGACCGGGGTAGAAATGAGTCAGGTTTCAGTGAAATATGAATCTCATTGCAGTGCCTCTATCGCAGCATAGACGTTAACAGATCTGAAATTAATCGTAGACATCCAGATTACCCAGTCTTGCAAGTGCATGACTTTTTAAACAGGGTTTGAGACAAAAGAATCTCACGTTGTGTACTTTATCTCAGAAGGAAGCGCAGTCAACTACATCAGAAACTGAAGTATGAGTATACCTGGAAAATAAACCATAGGCGAGAATCTCACTGAAACTAAAGTGCGAGTATAACAGGTAATATGTATTATGTCCACATGCTTGGTGAAAATGCAAGAATATTGCAAAGGTAGCAGAAAAAAAAAAAAAATTTACTATGTAAACAGGAAGGTCTTAAGTGATAATGGCACCTGTGGAATATAGCCACAGTATCTTGGTGTGCCAAGCCAAGTGTATTGACCTGTGAGTGACAACTTTTGCTAACTCTTGTGCACAAAATCATGTCATTCAGCTTCCACAAAGCTTATGAGGATCACTGGGCTTACAGGCCCAGAAAAGAAAAGAAAAAAAAAAAGGAAATAAAACAGCAGCAGAGCAGAACCTCCTGGAGTATGCCAGTGAGTCAGAGATTAAGAAATCTGCTGCTGACAAAATGTAGGCTGACAGCAGCTACACTCAGACCAACTTCAGTATTGCCCATTTGGATCACTTTATCATTGTCTGCCATTACAGTCTCCTGTAAGATTACACATGATTTTTCTCCGCATATATATGGAGGTATTTGTGCAACCAAAAGTACTTTTATTTAGTGGTACAGAAAACCTGGCAAGAATTGGAAAGGGAAACTGTCCATGACCATCCATCAAGTGTTGATGGCAAGATGCAGTTAAGTCACATGTGTAGGATTACATGCCTAGAGGTGTGCACATTTTCTAGCAGTGTAGAGTTCAAACTCCTTTTTGTAGGGTCTGAATTCCACTGCCCACATGCTGCAAAACGTTGTCAAAAAAAGATTAAATTCATTGCGTAATACTTTCATGCCAGCCTCTGAGTAACGAGGCATTGGGGGTCTGCAGCTGGCGCTGTTACAGTCAGGAATGATGGGGATGATTGCTGGCAAGTCTATCAGGGGCACGGAAAAGAGAGAAACATAGACTATGTCTTTCACCTCTCTAAGAATGCTAGTACAATCCTTTTATTTCTGTATGAACAATGGTTATTTTGAAGAGGGGGGGGGGGGGTATCAAATCAGGGAGCTAAACCCCTGTCAGGATTCAGTAGATCTGTGCATCTTGTGACAACTTGACCTCTTTTTTCTTGTTGCTTTTTTAAGAACTCTTTGTGCTCGCCACAGGACCTATTGTTTAATGATAATGACAAGATTAGCATCCTGTCGATCGGAGGCCCTTGAGGAAAAGCTGTTTCAAAGACAGTTTTTTTTTTCCCCAGACCAAAGTTGTGGAGTCATGTCACATTTGTATGCTTGCAATCTGTTTTGTGGGCACGTCTAAAGCATTAGTTACCATAAGAAAATCTGTGGTAACCATTTGTCTAGCATGGTGGTTTAATAGTTTGATTTTATTATTTCAAGGGCTTTTTTTTTTCCTTCCTGTGTGTTATTCTTCTGTAACTATTAAATTCTACTTATCCATGTTTTCAACCAGAATGATTATAATCAGCTGATGTGGAGAAATGGTTAGTGTTTTGGACTCCTGGCTGGAAGGTCATGGGTTCGATCCCCATCAGAGCCATGTGGGATTATTCCGCCCCAACTGGCTTCCACCCAGAGTTGAGTTTGCTACGGGCTCAGTTTGGAAGACTGGGACCACATGACACAGTCAGTTTTCATCCACTTAATGGATGCATCTCTGAGAGTGTTTGCTCAGATTTTCTGACCAATGCTACAGATGTCTGTATCTCTCGGGTCTCTTACCACAATGGAAATCCATGGCATCATCTTCATCATCTTCATTCTCATCGATCACCATTTTTTTTAAAGTCTCAATTCTGTGACCCTTCATGCCCAGCTCTCATGGTGACCTCAGTTTCGATGTCTCCTCCATGTCTATTGTCTTGGTTTAATTCCGCCGGAATCAGCCAGTTCATTGAGGCTGTCGTTGGACGGACATCGTAGCGCCCTCTGGAGGGAGAGCTCATTCATACTGGCTCCGTTACCAAGTAACTATTGTCATCCGTAAGGGGTGTAGTAGGGAGTGTCTTGCATCTGTTGGATCATAACAGGTGCCACTGAGCACCACCAAAGTGACTCTGCAGTAGTGCAGTGACTCCTGTGGTGGGTTGCCTCTTGATGACTAGACATTTGACTGCTCCCTGTGGGTTGCTGGTGCCAGGGCTGTGGTGGACCAGGCCAAGCTGTGGTGTGTGCATGGGGCTGGGAATGAGCAGTGTGGGTGCAATGCCACTGAGATGGCACATAGGATGGGACAGCAAAACAAAGGGGAAAAAAAGGAATGATTATAGTCTGTCCGCTTTTTTTTTCAGCATAATTGTGCAAATGCAAAATTTAAACAGAGAGCACTATGTACAGACATCATGTGCAAGTATTAATGTGTTTTGTTTTATTGAAAATGCCAACAACTATATGAGCTATCTATATGTTTTTCATCATTAATGCACTTTGAAATACTGTGAGTTAAGTGCCAGATGACATTTTGTTTACTCTAATTTAGACCTAACATTTGTTACACTGATCGGATCTCACAATTTTTCGTCTCATATGTCTTCCCTGTCGCACCAACACATCTCTGTGGCATTTATTTTTTTGTTTGTTTGCTTTCTCAGTGGTTACCTCAGCATCATACTCATTCACTGATGTATCAAAGTGTTTGTCTGCTCTGAGGAAAGGAAAAAGAGAGAAAGACGTTCTATTGTTTATCCCTCTGAAAAGAAGGAGGCTGTGATGATGAATGTTCCCTCACTGATAACTTACAGAGGTGAGATCACAGTGAGTTTTGTGATGCAGTGTTGTCTTGGTGCTGTCAACTGCACCAACAATGGTACCGGTGGACCAGTCTTCATGACAGTCTGAGACTGAAAGCTCTGATGTTGATTCCTGGTGCTAGAGCTACAGCAGGAAGATGAACAGAGAGGCATATGTACTTTGGGGAGTTGGAATGAGCAGGAGTACTGCCACAGAGAAGGCATCAAGAGGGAAGAATCAAAACCAGTGTGAGCCAGTCTTTCCTTCCCATCTTTCAACTCCCAAATTCCTCCTCCCTCTTCTTCTCCACTCCCAACCCCCAGCCCCCCCCCCCCCCCCCCCCCCCCCCCTCCAACCTCTGTCCCCAACCTCGTCAATGTCTTCCAAGCTGAACACAAACCATGATGCACCATTTTGTTATTTTCAGTTTTGTATGCTTTTCTGAACTTACAACAGTCTGTCTCTCTAAACATTTGCTGGTGTTATTTGGGACCATGCAACAAGAAGCTATGTCCATGATCTGAATTTATTATTGCAACATATTTCTGGATCTGCGGGTTAGCAGAATTTTTTTTGTTCACATGTACAGTGATCAGAATCCACTTATATTTTCACTATTTTCTGTTGATGGAATTGTTTCTTTTCCTTCTTCTTCTCCTGTAACTCCTTAAAGAATCACCAGAACACTCTTGAAGAACAGTTCACCCGGTTCCTCTGTTCCTGTTGGTTTTGTGCCCATTTCATCTCTTTGGGCAAGTTGTTCCCTGTACTCTGTGCAGTGTCCTCCCCTCTGTCTCCCTGCCTCAACAGTTTCCTGGAGGTCTGTTTTATTACAAGGCTATGGGATCTTGTAACGTGGCCAAACCAACACAGTTTTCATATCTTAGATGTCCGTGGTCTGACAATGTTTGTTAGCTGACACGCTTGTTCAGTGCTGATATAATCAGAGTACCTGTTCAGTATCTTAGGCTAACATATCATTTCCGTGGCATGGATCCTTTTTTACAGATCTGTTTTGTGAGCGTCCATGCTCTACATACATACAGGAAGGTGAAACATACCACTGCACACAGGAGGGTGACCTTGTGTTTCAAGGAGAAGTTATTGTCTTTCTGTATAGTTTTCAGTCTGGACAGTGCTGATGTCGTCTTTGCTGACCTTGGGAGGATTTACTGAGTGTATTCCTTACTGCTAATTATTGATCCCAGGTAAGTGAATGGTTGAAGTGTTTGTAGCTTCAGTCCATGGATGTTTATATCAGATTGGATGATAGAGGTATGGCTGGCCATCACTTGGTCTTACTATTATGTTATGGCTGGCCATCAACTTGGTCTTACTATTGTGTTATGGCTGGCCATCAACTCGGTCTTACTATTGTGGTATGGCTGGCCATCAACTTGGTCTTACTATTGTGTTATGGCTGGCCATCAACTCGGTCTTACTATTGTGTTATGGCTGGCCATCAACTCAGTCTTACTATTGTGGTATGGCTGGCCATCAACTCAGTCTTACTATTGTGGTATGGCTGGCCATCAACTCAGTCTTACTATTGTGGTATGGCTGGCCATCAACTCAGTCTTACTATTGTGTTATGGCTGGCCATCAACTCAGTCTTACTATTGTGTTATGGCTGGCCATCAACTCAGTCTTACTATTGTGGTATGGCTGGCCTGGCCATCACTTGGTCTTACTATTGTGTTATGGCTGGCCATCAACTCAGTCTTACTATTGTGGTATGGCTGGCCATCAACTCAGTCTTACTATTGTGGTATGGCTGGCCATCAACTCAGTCTTACTATTGTGGTATGGCCGGCCTTCAACTTAGTCTTGGTACTATTGTGGCATGGCTGGCCATCAAGTTAGTCTTGGTACTATTGTGGCATGGCTGGCCATCAAGTTAGTCTTGGTACTATTGTGGCATGGCTGGCCATCAACTTAGTCTTGGTACTGATTTCCATGCAGTATCTGGTTGATGCTTCATCCACTCTTTCAACAAACTTGGTGAATTCCTGTTTGCTGCAAGCCAGGCCATCAGTGTCATGTAGTGAGGGTTGGCGATGGTTTTCCTACAGTGCCAACTGTGCTGACATGATCTTCAAATGCATTAGTCGTAATGCATTCCAGGAATGTGTTGAAAAATGAGGGCGATGATTATATGGTCTCCATCCCAATCTTTTCCATTTCTCTTGAGTTCTGTTCAGCATCTTTTTCTAATTCTCCCAAGACCACACCTTCCAGTAAGACAGAAAAGATTAGTAATTACCTGCCTGTCATATTTTTTTTCTTTTTTTTTTAATGCTGTTTCTCCAGCTTAAGAAGACCAATAGTTTGAAACATGTAGTTTCTGTTTTGTAGTTTTGTTTATATTCCACTCCTTTGGTGATCTGGTTTCTGTATTTTTGATCTTGTGCTTTAAGAACCATCTGCAGTCACCCTTTTTTCAGAACCTTTTTTTTTGTGTTGTTCTTTTTGGGAATGACAAAAAACTTTTCCCCATGTAACTTGACAGTCTTGACAGAGCCATGTATGGTTAGCTGGAGTATAATGAAAGTGAAGTTGTCTAAGTAATAGTAAATTATTGGGTTGACATTAAGGTAGGCGGGATGGAAATTATCTTCCTGATCTTTCAAATGTGAACACATCATGTTAATTCAGCAATGACTAACGAGTTTCACAATGTAAAGGCAGGAAGGTCAAAAAGGGAACAACAGGAATTCCAGGTCCATGTTGCTTGGGATAGAATTTTACCAGTCTGCTCCTTCTCCCACTTCATACCTCTAAAACCTCTCTATATCTGCACCGCCATCACCCCTCTACCCCCGCCCCTATCCCACCCTCCCTCGTCTCCCTTTCCCTCAACACAATTACCTGTTCACCCTCATACCTCTCTCACCCCTGCCCTATCCGTGGACGGTTACAAATAGAGACCTCATTTAGACCAGTCCTGATGATCATACAATTATCTCTCAGAAATTTCATATTTGTGATTGGGTTTGTTCTGTTACAACTGAATGAAGAGAGCTTGTATGTGCTCACATCTGCGTTTCTGTATCCTTACCAGCATTTTGCATGTCAAACGCAGCGTATAGTAATTTAGTATGTCATCCATTTAATGATACCTGTAGGAACAACCTTTGCCGTCTTAAAACCTGCAGCTAGAACATCTGTTATTCCCAATTTGTTGGTGCCGAGTTACTGCCTAACCCTTGGAATGAATGGCTTTACGAGAGTGGTGAAGATAAATGCTGGATAGGCAGAGCGCCCAAAGAAAGAATATTGTATTTTAGTCCCAAACATAACGGACAAGTCAGTGTGAACTCTTATGTAAATTTTGAATGAATATATATGAACCATTCCATATTTTCTTTGAATGGTGAAGTGTATGTATCATACTGCCTTCTTTATTTATTTTATTTTTTTTTTGACATGCTACATTTTAATTTTAGCATTGTGACTTTATCCAGTTATTTTTTTTTTAGTCTGAAAAATAAATGCATTAAAACTGTGTTTTTTGGAATTATTCATTAATGGACTACTCCTACAAGTTGTGTTGCCTTGAACTGAGCATTTCATTTGTTTGTTTTTATCAAAAAATGAATGAAACAGGCTTTCATTATAAAACTGACAACATATTCTCAGCTGAAAGCTGAATATACCAAAACAAGGAGCAAAGAGGTGACATGAATATTTGTTTCTACAGTATATCTTCATTGGTTTTCATTAGGAAAAAAAATGTATTGATGCCTCAGTCATCCGTGAATTTTTTTTTAAACAGCCCAAACGGTTCACATATTTTCTCTCGTTTTCCAGTCTGGAGTAGCAAACCAGTTAAAAAGTCATATCCATTTTGATTTAGTTTTGATATTTCATTCAGTCTTTCCATCTGTCCACATTCCACCCAACATTTTGTTCAAATGTAAGTAATGCAAAATCCATAAGAGACGGGGTGAGTTGGCAAAGTAAAAGAGAGAAAACTGAAATAAAAAGAAAGAGAAGAGTAAAGCTCTGTCGACACACAAGGCCAACTCACAATACGTAGGCCTACTATGCATGCCCTCACCATGATCACATGAAAAAGATTTAGCTCGTGAAGATGGGATAAAAGATTTTTAGATCCATGTTGACGTACTTCTGATGTCGTACTTGGAATTGGAAGCTGCCAAGAGGTGTATTGATCTGGAAAGTTCGGTCAACAACTTAAGCTCACAGGACATTGAGATCTCATGCAGAAGCCAGCAAAGGATCTGCAGCTGTCAATCAAAGGAGTACAGAAACCATTTTAAAAAATAATGATTTCTTTCAGAAAATAAGAATTTTGCTGTACAAAATGGTGGTGGTGGTGGTGGTGGTGGTGTGTGTGTGTGTGTGTGAATACTTGCGTGCTCAGTCAGACAAACATGTGCGTGGCGCAACCTGCATGTTTATTAACGCATGTACACTGTTTGCCCTTTCCACAGTCCACACACACGCTTCCATCCTAGATATACCCACACACATATTTCTCTGTGTGTCTTTGTCTGTGTGTGTGTGTGTGTGTGGTGTGTGTGTGTGTGTGTGTGTGAGCATGTGTGTGTGTGTGTGTGTGTGTGTGGAGAGAGAGAGAGAGAGAGAGAGGAGTTGAGGCCGGGAGAAAAAAAAAAAAGGAGAGGGGAGGAGGGACAAGTTAAAAACAACAAAATATAGTCGTACACATCCATACAATAAAGCTAATTACCATCCAGTAAATAACACCTAACAGTAAGTAGTCCCACAGACTAAAAACATGTAAAATATTCAAAACCTATCACCAACAACCGACTGACAATATTGCAGACAAATGTCCTAAACAAAAATATAATCAACCAGCAAACAAACAAGCAACAAACTAGTTACCACAAGATGCAAAAGCATAGCCTATAAACGTGCTACCAGTTTATCCTGAATACGCGTGAGATATTCCATAAAGAGGAAAAACCGTCTTGGGCTGGTGTAACCGTTAATAATGGCTATTCTGGTAAACATCAGCCATTATTTGTGACCTATAAAAGAACATACTTACAAATTTCAGAAAGATCGGCCAAGAACTTTCTGAGATTTTCCACGAAGAAGAAAACAATTATGGGCCGTTAGTAACGTCTATAACGATAAACTTAAACATCGGGCATCATCCGTGACCATAATGAACATACCTACAAATTTTCAGAAATATCGGCCACGTACTTTTTTAGATATTCCATGAAGAAGAAAAACCATTAGGGGCCGTTATAGCCGTTAGTAACGGCTATATAACGGTAAACTAAAACGTCGGGCATCATTCGTGACCCATAATGAACATACTACAAATTTTCAGAAAGATCGGCCGAGTACTTTCTGAGATATTCCATAAAAAAAAAAAAAAAAAAAAAAAAAAGTTATGGGCCGTTATAGCTGTTAGTAACGGCTATAACGGTAAACTAAGACGTTGGGCATCATCCGTTGCTCATAATGAACATACCTACAAATTATCAGAAAGATCGGCCAAACACTTTATGAGATATTCCATAAAGAAGAACAACCGTTATGGGCCGTAGCCGTTAGTAACGGCTTTAACGGTAAAACTAAAACATCGGGCATCATCCGTGACCCATAATGAACATACCTACAAATTTTCACAAAGATCGACAAAGTGCTTTCTGAGATATTCCATAAAGAAGAAAAACCGTTATGGGCCGTTATAGCCGTTAGTAACGCCTGTAACGGTAAACTAAAACATCGGGCATTATTCGTGACCCATAATGAACATACCAACAAATTTTCACAAAGATCGGCCAAGTTCTTTCTGAGATATTCCATGAAGAAGAAAAACTGTTACAGTCCGTTACAGCTGTTAGTAACGGCTATAACGGTAAACTAAAACATCGGGCATCATCCGTGACCCATAATGAACACATCTACAAATTTTCAGAAAGATCGGCCCAGTAGTTTTGTCTGGAGACTGAATACCTAAAAACTATCAAATTTGTATAAATGTATTATTCAAACTCATTACACTCACATCTGTTAAAAGCACAAATTTTCAATGTCTTTTTCCACATGGGAGAAAAACAACCAGAGGAGAACCAAATCATCACTACTCAAGGCAGTCTGTAGTCTGCTTCAACATCACTTGGTAAATACTATTCTTTGAGCTTAACATTTTATAAAATGGTTGCACATTAAAAGTCGGAAAGGTAAAGTTAGAGATGGGCAAACAGGAAAACTGAGTGGCAGTAGTCTGTATCTCTGGGGGCCTGGTTGACGCCAAGATAGGTTATGAAAGTAAGCATGAGAATTTAGGTTTGTTCTGTATAGACTGATGGAGTGATGGGCGAGGAAGGGTCTGATGCAGCGCAATTTGTTCCAACGCGGCAATTTGTTCCAATGGTACAAATTGCCGCACCGACTGCGGCAATTTGTTTACAATTTTCTTTTGTACAATTGACCCAAGTTGTCGCTTTACATTGCAGCGCGTAAGCACTTTCTGGCACACAGTCATCTAAGCTGTTCCACTTCCTTCCTCCATATTGTTGAGTATGTCCTGGAACACGTCCCTCGACCGGTTAGTGTCAGGCGTCTCTACATGGCAGCAGGTCAAGGTAGTGGCCTTGCTATTGCCATTAGGAGAGTTGTCAACAATCCCCGATAGTGGGATGCTGGCTGTTCCTTCAGCAAGACTTCATCCGAAATTTTGAGCTTTGAAGAGTTTGGTATCGAAGACGCAATTGAACTTTAATACCGTTTCATGATGATCAAACTTGTACATTTCTACTTCCTCTCCTTGTATTTTTGACTTGATAGTTTGAGAAGGATTAAACGTAAACATTGTATTTTGGCTGTTTTTTCATTGAGTAGTGTGTTTTTTGGTATCGAAGACACAATTGACACATTTTCATTGTATACCAATAAGCGTGCTGAAATGATAATTGTCTGTGTGCATGCAGCCATTTTATTCTCTCACAAAATTGAGTGTTTGACAAACCGTTTCATGATAATCAAACTTGTACATTTCTACTTCTTCTTCTAGTAACTTTGACTTGATAGTTTCAGAAGAATGAAACATAAACATTGAGTAGTTGTTTTTCTGATTTTGACAAAACAGGTTAGGCATACTGGAACGCTTAAGATTTTGTTTACAAACTTCTGATTAATTTGACAAAATCATTACAGGAAAGTTATGTAATTGTTGTGAGTTTGTTTGACACAAGCGTTTTTTGATAATGAAACCTTCCTCTGTTTTTTCGAAGGAATTGTTGAATTTCATAAACATTTCAAAATAGTGAAACCGTAAAATAAGTTGGTTTTTGTGAGTTTGACATTGAGCATATTTGGTTCTCTTTTGCTGATCAGATTCATTTTGAAAATTAAAAACAGAATCAAAATAAGCTTTTTTTCTGCGTTTGTCCGTTTGCCAAGGGATGATGATGATGATGATGGTGGTGGTGGTGGTGGTGGTGGTGATTGTGTGTGTGTGTGTGTGTGTGTGTGTGTGTGTGTGTGTGTGTGTGTGTGTGTGTGTTTGCGTGCGTGCGTGCGTGCGTGACAACTGTTATCAACATCGCAAAATCATAATTGAATCAACAATCAGTACACACTTGTGTCCAAAAGAAACGTGAAAGCTCATCACGCTATCATAATTGAATCAACAATCATAATTGAATCAACAATCAGTACACACTTGTGTCCAAAAGAAACGTGAAAGCTCATCACAACCATCACAGTAAACTGTTAACTTTAAGAAACTGTTTGCTTTCTTCCGCCCTCAGGTCACACACACACACACACACACACACACACACACACACACACACACGCACGCACGCACGCACGCACGCACGCACACACACATGCACGCGACGCAACGTAACGCACACATGCACGCACGCACGCACCCTGGTGGAGAGGGGGGGGGGGGGGGTATTTTTCGAACAAATGGGGGGAGTAGGGGCAATATTTTTAGGCAGGGGATGGAGGCAGATGCATACCCCACGACAGTAGCGATAGCGGCCGTAGTGCTAAACGATCGTAGTTGTGTTGAGACGTAGTGCTAATGACATAAAATCGTAGTGATAACGTAACATCGTGATTTTGGTCATAGTGGCAACGTAATGTAGAGCTAGAGAAACGTAGTGATAGCGATACGCACCCGTGTCTGGGATGGGTGTGAAAGTGTCGGGTTTGGGGTGTCGAGAGGTGTCGGTGGTGGTCGGAGGACGGCACAAAAAAATATACCTTCCCATGTCGAGGATGGGTGTCGGAGGGTCGGGGTGGGGTATCGGGAGGTGTCGGTGGTGGTCGGAAGATGGCACAAAAATATGCCTCCTCGGTTGGTCCAAATGTGTCAATCTTAATTTCTAAATATTACCAGTTTGATTTTTCAACCTCTATCTCCTGTTAACAGGTACAGGCGCGGTAAAAAGTACCAAAAGAAAATTGTAACAAATTGCCGCAGTCGGTGCGGCAGTTTGTACCATTGGAACAAATTGCCGCGTTGGAACAAATTGCGCTGCATCAAAGGGTCACTACACAATTTGGTGGTCTCCCATAGTTATTGGACTTCTTCACATTCTTTACAGTCAGTGAGGTACGCCATATTGGCACTTTTGAGAGACAGAGACAAGAAGAGTTCATGTCCGACTTTGCAGATGACTGATCCAAGCATGAACTACCATTTCGGACACTTCCGTGCTAAATTTCAAATACAGTGAGGTTATGACGGTTTACTGATCACAGACTTTTTTTTTTTTAAGCGATACTTGAACAACATCAAATATAGGTAAATGTCTTTTATTTTTTTTCAATATGGAGAGAACTACCTGAATCTGATCACTGAAAATTGTTTGTGAAAGCTGAAAATGCACTGACAGAAAAAAATTCCGAGGACATGGTATCCAATTCAAGGAAGAGAACCGGTAACAGTAATCAAGCACGCTACATGGCAAGCCACGAGTGCCTATCTGCTGTGGCTGTGTGGTGTTAGCTTGAACGAGTGTGTTTGTGTATGGATGCACACGTGTTGGATGTTGCACGTTTGCACACATGCATGCATGAGATCTCTGCACATGCTAGTGTGAGAGCAGTATGCGTGTGGATATGTCTGTGAGAACTGGCAGCTCTTGGGATGGCAATTTATTTCAAAGTACACAATGATGTTTTCAAGTTCCAGCTGTATATCCGTATGAACATGTTTACTCAACATAGGCTCAAAACAACTGAGTGTGTACTGATTGTTGATTCAACTGAGAGAGAAAGAGAGGCAGGCGATGTTATCTTTGATCCAGTAATGTAGCGTTTATGATCAGTTCATGAACTGATCATGTACCCATGCCAAGCGTTGCTTTCTTATCAGATATCCAAGCATTAACATGCTAGGCAGCAACAACTGTCACTGAAATCAACATCTACAGAAAGAGTCGGTGATCTTGATTTGTTTTTGTTGTCTGTTTTTAAGTCAGAAACTAGACAGTTGTATACCCTGTCATTTACGTGAGACAGTGGTATGCACTGTGCACTGTGGTTTACATATGATCAGGTTTAGTCTGAGTTTACTTTTTATGCACTGTGGGTTTACATAAGATCAGTTTACTGTCCTGTGGCTTTACTTTTTAATTGCTCCAAACACTCCTTATAATTTGTCATTCATGTTATCAACTGCATTTAGAAGCCTGTGCTTTAATGTGCTTATCAACTGCAAGAAAAAATTGCTTTTAATTGCTCCAAACACTCTTATAATTTGTCATTCATGTGGAATCCACGAATATAATTCATAGTTATTCGGTGAATTTATGAAGAACACAGCCATGATACGTTCAGTCTCATCCGATTCCATTAAACACACACACACGCGCGCGCGCGCGCGCGCGCGCGCTTCCCATGCGTTTGCGAGAAAACAAACATACAAAGCGAATAAAGTAGGGGAGTTAACCATTAAATTCGGAACTTTCAATGATAGGAGCATAAACAGGAGTTGATTCCCCTAGGTTGGTGGTTTTTTTTTTGGGGGGGGGGGGGGGGGGGGGGGGGGGGGGTAGTAAAAACACTGATTGGGATCACGTTGTTCTTCTTCTTCAGCGTTCGAGTATCTGGTAGCATGTGAACTCGTTTAAACCGTGTTGGGATATTCACACTATACTCGAGAGTATAGTCAGTTCACCCCGACTTTGTTTGAATGCAGAAATTTGTGGGAAGAGGTTGTGGAAAAGATATGGTGGACAGAAAGGACAGTAGACGACAGTTCAGCAAAGGAGGAGACGGAGTTACTGAGAGCGAAAGGAAAAGGGGACGTTACTAGCACAGAATGTCCAGAAGGTGGGGGAACTATTTGTACAAAAGACCCCGGTATCCCGCGGGGGAGGATCACATACAAATTTGCAGGATGATACACAAATATTCAAGCACAGCACTCCATGACGAAGAATCAGGTGTACAGTCAGTTTGTATCGAGGAATCAAAATTGATATATTTCCGACCCGAAAAATGTGTGTGTGTGTGTGTGTGTGTGTGTGTGTGTTCCATTTTTGTGATATTTTTTGCAAACTAGCAGACAAACTGACGCGCAGGGTTTAAAGCTGATTACCTTGAAAACCGGAGGAAGAAAGGTGGCAGTGTGGTTAAGACGTTCGCCTGCCAATCTAATATGTGAGAAATGCGTGGGTTCGTGCCTTGCCTTTCTCGCCCTTTCTTTCCTAGTTTGAATGACAAATCGAACTGAATGTCAAGTCCATCGGATGGGGACTATAAGCGAGTCAGATCCGTGTGCCTTCCTGGCCCCCCTGTACACGTTAAAGAAACCACGGCAGTTGAAAAACGCTCCTGCTCTCCGCTGCCCTGGCAAAATTGATGTAGATAGCTGTAGATTACCAAGCCAAAAAAAAATTGTCACTTACTGTTATCGTGTGCCAACGTGTACAGGTGCAAATGGAGGACACGTTTAAACATCGCTCGCATCCTGTGTGAGAAACTGGAGGAATACATGAGATAAATGGAAACGAATAACTGATATTGAATGGTACGGGAAACGGGAAACGACTGAATGAACACCAGTTCGGCCAGCCCTACCTGGGTAGGCAGCCCATTGAGAGTGAGTGTGAGGTAGTGTGTTTATTCTAAAGCACTTAGAGCTCGGTCTGTGACCGAGGCTGTGTGTGTGCGTGTGTGCCGAGGATAGGCGCTATATAAATACCTAATATGATAATAATAATAATAATAATAGGAATGTGGAAAAAGGAAAACAGAACAGATCCGAAAGAAAGAACTGGCACATAGAATAGAATAAAGGTGGTAACCCCCACCATCAGTCCGTCTAACATGGAAGACCCAGTGCTAAGACCGGACAGCATCGAATGGTATGCAGACCTACAAGCAAATGGAAAACTGGCGTAAGAACCACGTCAACAAAAGGAAAACAATGGGCCTCGAACAAGACCGATCACGATCCTTCGCGCGCGCGCGCACACACACTCACTCACTCGCGCGTGCGCGCGCAAACACACACTGAGAAACACACGCAGGCACACACACACACATACGCACGCGCGCACAGAGAGAGAGAGAGCATGCATGGCGAACATTCATAAGTATACTCTTTGTCCCTAATCTTTCCGCCACACACGTATTCCTCCCTTTTCTCCCCTCTCTATGTAAACACATACTTTCCTTCGCACTTTAATTTACAACATCTGTTACAGTAAAAACGTGAACATGAAATCACACACACACACACACACACAGAGTAAGCAGTGAGGTGAGGTGAGGTGCAAGGGTCTCGTCAACTGTGTGTGAGAGTGTGGAAAGTGTGTGCGTGTGTGTGTGTGTGTGTGTGTAAAGAAGGTGGAAAGGGTTTGTGTGAGAGAGAGAGAGAGAGAGACAGTAATGAAGGTGGAAAGTGTGTGTGTGTGGGTAAAGAAGGTGTAAAGGGGTGTGTGTGTGTGTGTGTGTGTGTGTGTGTGTGTGAAGAGGTGGCAGTGGAAGACTAATGGGGAAGAAGGTGGCGGGAAACAATGAGTTAGAATGTCCTTACAATTAATTAACATCATAAAGAAGCGGTCGAGCAATGAAATGAACCAAATCTTCAAGCATAGGTAATGGATAACAAAACTGCCATGCACCTACGCTTCGCCGTGCATTATACTCACCCAGATGCTCGTGCGCTCAAGATGTTCCGTTACACATATGTATTTCGAGCCTCACAGACTTTACACAGAAAACATGGGTATTTGTTGTGCTATATCTTTTTGGTAAAACGGGCAGCTGTTAGCTATCTGAAGCGGTTGGTTTGTTTTTGGTTCAAATACGCGGTAAGCAATTTTTACACCGATAGAGAAGTGTGTGTGGGGGATGGGATGGGGGTCGGGGTGGGGTGGGTTGAGAGGGGGAGCACGACAAAGAAAGACACGTGGATTATTGATTTAGGTTTTAAACTACGTTAGACATTTACTCACCCACACGGCTACATTTTCACGAACCCACTAATACAGTGTAATGTACTTTCATACAAACAACACACTCCAACACAAACATACAGCATACACTATGACACAGTGCTATATGCGGTAATATAACACAGAACAAACCATACACATATAAACACACAAAGGGTTTGACTATTTCAAAACTCTTCACAGATCGTTGCGAAATATGTCCGGGTCCCCGAAGTAGACAGGGATCACCCCTCCAGTCAGAACCTACTGATGGCAGTATAGCGGTGCTGTACAACTTTGATACAGACAGGAGTGTAGAGGTCTGGCCGCAGGTCCACCACAATCGACAGTTTTCGTCACTGGAAGAAAAGACATGGACACAAACACATCTTCAGTTGAAATGACTTGTCTATGGTCCGTCGGGCACTTCGTGTCAGTGAAGTGCCACCACTGCATGTCGACTGTTGTTGACGGCTGGACGGGCAAGTGTCACATGACTTGACAATACTGTCAATATCTCGGTTGATGTTTCTCCAGGAGCAACATGTACTTGCCCGCAACTTACATTTCTCACCGCCTTGGAGTCCTTTGTGTATAGTCTTCAGTCTTCATTTCGTCTCACATTTTGATTAGTACCCTAGTGCCTACAGCAGTATCAAGAGGATGAGTACTCCGTTGTCCTTCAGCATAATGCCATCTTCAACCGATATCTCTTCTTAGTAAGACCAGTAGTCACAAATGTCTCTTGGGAAGCAATTTTGCAGTCTGTGGCCATCTATCGACGATAGTGCTTCTGAGTGTTGACAAGTTCAGGATTACTGTCAGTTTTCTGCTTCTGTTCTTGAAGTTTGTCAGTGGAGAATTGAACTTCCTGTGTGCTGACTGTCCCAAGTTGATCTCCTTCCTGATGGGGATGGGGTGGGGGTGGGGGGATTTAGCCTGGATGGGCTGTCCACAAGGATCGTTTCCTTTCCAGGGCAATGTTTGATGATGCAGAGGCCGTACTGCTGTAGACAATGCATAATGTCCTGAAGACGAGCTGGAGTCTTTGCTAGGCTTCTCTACTTGATCTGTTCGAGTGGTTTGTAGTCACTCTCGAGTAAAAAAAAAAAAAAAAAAATTAAAAACTCCTTGCCAAAGACGTGCATGTGAAAGCGTTCACAGCCAATCAGATGCAAGCATCTCGTGTTCAGTGCTGGCATAGCGCTGTTCAGTTTCTGTCAAAACTTTGCTGGAGAAGGCTATGGGCTTGCTGTCCTGAAGTAGTGCAGCTCCGAGTCCAATTTTCAGTGCGTCGACTTTGTTGACAGAGGGTTTTATTCACACCAAAGTACTGAAGCGACATGTCCTTGCAGATTGTTGACTTGACATTGTCAAATGCTTGTTGTAGGGGGGTCATTCCACTGAAAATGAACATCTTTGTTGGTCATGGCTCTCAGCGGTGCTGTTTGGTCTGACAGTCTTGAGGTGAAAGGAGACAGATATAATATGACACCTAGGAACTGTCACATTCTTCAGGACTGACATGGCTTGAGCCTCTTCATATTTTTTTTTTTCAAGGTCAGGGTGAACTCTGTGAGCATTATAGATCATGCCAAAGAGCTTGATGTGTGGTGTTTTGATCTTGCACCTCTCAGCATTGAACACAAGTCCGTATATAAAGGGCAATCCTCATTAAATGATGGAGAGTGTTTTGTCGCGTTTCTCTTTTTTTCTTCTTCATCCTTCCTATGCACAGTGATGTCATCTGCCATGCCAGTTGTGTCAGGACACTGGCGCAGGATACTGTCCATGCACTGTTGAAAAACGTCTTGTGACATGTTAAGTGCACATGGAAACCATTTGAACCTGCACGTGCCGCATGGACTGTTCAATGTCGTCAGCAGGCTCGATTCATGGTCCAGTTTTATCAATCATATCCGAGCTTGGCGTCCACCTTGCTGAAGACCGTTGATCCACTAAAGCAGTTAGTTACTTCCTCAAGAGCTGGAGTCTTGTGATGTGTTCTTTTAATGCGCTTGTTGTGTGCTCTTGGATCAAGGCATACCCGCTGAAGGCAAGCGTGATCACCCAGTCTGTGGGCTTTGTGACAGGTGTGATTACGTCTGTACTCTTTTTTTTTCAGATCCTGCTTTGATTTCACCTAGTAGTTGTATTTGATTCTTCCTCGTTGGTTGTACCACAGGGCGCAATCCATCCTAGAGTGTGACGTGCAACTCTCATTGCAAATTTCCCATTCCTTCATAGTTTTTAAAGATATATTCTTCACAGGTCTTTGGCATATTAAATTGTTGATAGTTTGTGGGCGTTGGGGCTGGATTTGGATGTTACCAGTCTTAGTTTCCGGCTACTGGGGAAACCTTAAATGGCTGGTCCATCCGATTCTGTGACAAAAAGTACAATGTTTAATGACTTGAAATTTATTAGGTACCTCTTCGGGGAAAATGTCAGCCAAAATTATGAAAAAGATCATTAATTTTCATACCCAAAACAAAATAAGCCTACAGTTTGACTTAGCTTGAAACTCATGATGTTTTTAACCCTGAAATTTGTCCTTTTGTTTCTTTTAAGCTCAGGTAGATGATTTATGGTAATTACGGTCAGCCTACATTGCGACAGGATATCGTTGACCCTTGTTTTGTGTGTGCGTGTGTGTGTGTGTGTGTGTTTTGCATCTGTAGACAGGAACTTTTATGAGGGAGTTGGCTTGGAAAAAACGGAAATGGATGATCATGCACAATAACTTACCCCCTGGCATTTTCTTCACTTCCCATTGGCTGGCATACATTTATTTTTAGATCTCAAGGTCGTCTGTGAAACAAAATTACTCAGATCCCGCGTGTCGGTCTCTTCCGAAGAACGACGCGCTGCAGAGCAGACGGCACGCGAGACCTGCAACGAAACAATCACGATGTCGAAAGCACCGTACAAAGTCGGTAAGGAGGTTTTTGATTCAGGTGTTAGTTTTACTAACAGAATGTGTGTCGCGACTTATTTTTGATGAGGTTTACTTCAGCTCTGCTCCACATGTAACGTGGGGCATGCCGGCATTCGATCTCGTTCTGTCAGTTCGGCGAGGCCGAAAAGTGGAGGGAGAGGTGAGGAGGGGGATCTGTATCTGTAAGCCGTTGCAGTCGCCAAAGTTTATGGCATTTTCGCGACGGGTTGGGGTGTGCGCAGCCTAGCAAGGGATGAGATCAGTCTTCTGAAGTTTTCAACAGATAGGATATCTATAGATACGAGAGCTAGGTCTTGGCCAGTGTTTGCGCGGAACTTAAAACCCAGCCAGTGAAACACATTTAACAACTCAACTTACAGCTGCAGTGTTTTACTGAATTGTCGAATCCCATTATAGCTTCATTCAATAATTCCGTAATTCCACCATAGTACATAGTACACCATGATGCCGATTCTCTCTCTCTCTCTCTCTCTCTCTCTCTCTCTCTCTCTCTCTCTCTCTCTCTCTCTCATTTTTATTTCTGGTTCATACGTTATGTTGTTTCACTGCATATTGTGGTCCCTACTGAGACTTATTGAGAGCACACACTCTGAAAAAGCACATCAGTACTTACTATTCATCCTCGTGAATAAAGAATTTCATCTCATCTCGCACTCTTGTTTGATAGTGTTCAGTGTTAGAATCCTTAGATCCAGACTCGAAAAGCACTGAATGGAGAAGAAAAAGATCTGCATTTTAGGCTGCATTGCAATTCAGTTTATACCACAGTGAGCAGCGTTGTGATCTTTCTTCATAAGTAAGCTGTTCCTGGTTGAATGTTTTTTTTTTTTCAGTGCATCTGTCATGCATCTTTTAAGTGTGTTGGCAGTATTGTATCTCCCAGGGCCCATCAATGTGAAAATTGGGCATGCCCATCAAAGAGGGACATGCTGTAATGATTTAGCCAACATACAGCACTAACCAGATTGCATGCCGGCGGTATTTGTTGATGTTTACAGACAAGGTTTTCGCAGACTTTTTTCCGCTATGCTACCAGGGACAAAGTTGCATGTATCAGTTTAAATGCTGGGGGGGGGGGGGGGGGGGGGGGCTGGTATTTGTTGTTTCATCAAGCAGCCCTCCTTCCCCTGTCGCACCCTCCCCTGTCGTCTCTAACCTACTTCCCTTCACTCTATTCCCATGTCTGCCCCACTCTCCCCTCTGGCCCTTTGTTTCCTTTTGTGTGGCCCTGTAAAAGCCAATATGCTATGTGATTATCTTCGTAGGAGCTTTGGGCATGTCTCACTGAAGTGTCCTTATTTCAGTACTTACCTGGTTTGCCTGAAACTTTAACAATATATGTCTGTGCTGTGATAAATGTACATGAATTTTCTTTTCATAATGTTAAGTATATAAAATGTTGATATAGTTTTATGAATTTCCATAGCTGTTCTGCTTTCCTGTGATAAATTTGTTAACAAAAACCTTGATTTTTTTTTTTTTTTTTTGGTTCAAGTAGTTCAGCACAAAAGGGTGCATCACTACCAGTGTATTCAGTATTCGCTTTTTCATGATGTGCTCAGAGAAAAAAAAAAGAAGAAAAATAACAATAACAATAAAACTGTGTAGTTGACATGGCTTCACATCAACCTTTCACTTTTGGTTTTCAAGGATTTGTTTAATTATGAAAGTGTGAGGTGTATGTTGTGATGGTAGTGACTGGGGAAAATATGGAGAAACATCTCTCATCTTTTGCACTCATTTGGCTTCCAATAATTACACACTTGCACACTGTCCATGCATGTGTGTGTGTGTGTGTGTGTGTGTGTGTGTGTGTGTGTGTGTGTGTGTGTGAGTGAGTGAAAGAGATTTAAAACCTGTCACATTGGTACCTTTGTTTAAAACCTGGGCAAATTTTAGGACATGGTGGCATGGTTTGGTCTCCAAGTTTGAAGTTCATTATGTAAACAGAAAATATATAAGAAGATTTACACAGAAGTGACAAAGATAGGTTGAATTTTTGAAAATTTTTTTTTAAAGATTACTAACTCTAGAATGCTGAAGTAAAGAGATGAGATGATATGATACCATAGAAACTCCCAAATTTGTACATGACTACTGTGATACCCAAACTGCAAGTAATATGTTTACAAGCAATAATTCCAACTCTAGAACTAGAAGTCATCCATTGAAGTTAGACAAACTGTTAAATCTAGTCCTAATGTGCTGAGACCGGTTTGTTTTTTTTTTGTTTTTTTGTTTTTTCTAAACCTGTAAGATAAGTAACATTTTGGAACTCTTTTAACTCTGTACTATAACTGCAGGAACACCAAATGATTTCAAAGAAAAAGAAAAATGCTTTAGGAAGAATATTGCTTCCAAAGCAATAAATAAGTTTTAACCAGTTCCATGCTCCAGTGCACCCTCCAGAAATGGATTTATTTTTTACTGTAAACCAAAGCAAGCTGAAAGGCTTATGTAAGAGCTTACATATTGTATATGCCATGTGTTAAAAGATTGATCAAAAGAATGTGGTAAATGATATAATCAAATAAAACCAGAAGTTTTCCCGAAAACATGTCCAGGAAAGAAAGCTAAATCATGCACTAGCATGTAGTTCTGTCAAAGGAAGATCGGAATACTGTTGTGACTGATAATGAGAACTAGAAACTATGTATTTTGTACCAGTGTTTTTTTTTTTTTTGAAGGGATGATTTATAAATGAAGCCACACTTTGGTTGATTTTCATGGTCAAAAACAGGTATCATTTTCTTGTGAAGTGATCATAAGAGCCATTCAGTCAACAGAGGAGAAATAGAGGGACATGACTCATTCATCACCAGTTATCCTCGAGTTGCAAGCAGCTGAAAAGTAGATGTGCAAAAAAGCTACTCCTTATTGGATACTAGATTTATAGGGCTGTATCTTTTTAACCACCTGACCATTTGTTTACCCATTTAAACACCACCTCAGTGATTCAACTTGAATGTATTCAATGTACTATTCAAATACAAGAGGAAACCTAGAAAGAAAATGCACACTGAAAAAACAATCGCAGAATATTCTTTGTGCCAAGCAGCTGCTGTGTTGTTCTGACTGCATGCAGCTGTTGCGCTGCTGCTGCAGCAAGGAAAGGGTTAAATCCACACAAGTCTCAAGGACCAGCTGCCAGCCCATCTTGAGTCATGAAGGAATTGAGTCTGGAACTGACCAGTCCAGTTGGTATATCCTACTAACTGATTGAATATGAAAGGAAAATCACATTGTTAGGTGATGTGAAACTGGGTTGATACTGTGAACATGGATTTTGGAAAAAGTCTTCGACTCAGAACTTCAGGAAAGATTATTACTGAAATTATCTTTGTACAAATTATCTGTAAATAATACTTGTGGTAAAATATCAAGCTTTAAGAAAAAAAAAAAAAAATCACATTTAGAAAGAAAATTATCAGTCGTGGGTTTGAAAAGCTAGAGTTTGAACAGAAATGTTGACAAATTCTCATGTCCGCATGGAATCCTCAGGGAAGTATGCTGGGAGCTGTCCTTTTCACTGTCTGTATTACTAAATCACCAAACTGTTAACAGAGAACTTGATACTAAATTTCATGGTAACATTAAGAATAAAGATATTTTTCACACACACACACACACACACACACACACACACACAAATACCAAACCAAAAAAATATTTTCACAACTAGTCAAGGAAATGGAATTTATGTTGCAGTTTTTCACATTGCATTTTTTGAAAACTACCCACAGTTTGAGTATTTTAAACAGCATTGCAGGTGCAACAATCAGGAAGAAATGATAAATACATTTTTTTGGGGGGGGGGGGGGGGGTACTGTGAAGGCCTATGGCGGCTTCTGGCCTGTTCTTGCTACTACTACTAAGTAATGCATACAGTATATGCACCAACACGCTCACACACATACACTACTATTTGGACTCCTATTCTAGACACGTGAGTTCCACAGATAAAAGAAAAGTAAAAATGCTGCCATACTGTATAGGGCAACTGTAAAAAAAAAAAAAAAAAAAAAAAAAAAATTCTTGAGAGCTTAGGTTGGGGTCAGTCGGTCTGTGTGTGCCATCTGTTGCAGAGCAGATCTGTTCACTTCTTGAAACGACTAAGAAATTGAACGCAGTAGAGATGGAAAATTACAGTAAAATCAAGAACACATAGTACACATAGCTCATCTCTGGTTAATAAAATCATTGGTCTTGGTCACAAGGGGGGTCTTGGTAAATGGAACAACTTGATAAACATCCATGCCCTGAGCAGTAAGCAAGGAAGATTTACAAACACGCCAGAAGCCTAGAGGAGAAAGATTGTGAAGGAGTTGAAGAGGAAGGATTTCATTTTCTAGATGGTTTGTTGATTTAAGAAACAATAATTAACAAGAAATCTGTTCATGTGTCAAAAAACAGTAGATAACAGCAATCTTAAGTGAAATCATGTAGTACGCATGCTGCGCACACAGACAGATATCGGTCACACACACACTGCACCACACACACACAGTAACACACACACACACACACACACACACACACACACACACACACACACACACACAAGTAGCAAATGCATGGATTTACAGCAAGCAGTTATTGTTAATTGACGAGTGTGCACAACTTGTCTTCAAAGAACATGCCAAAGGTCACTTGCTCTTGATGATAATACTTTGACGGAATTACAGAGATGGGTTAAATAAGTTTGATTTTTTACCCGTGATTTGTGGTCAAGAATACCCACTGAAATTCCGGTCATGGAACCAGTGTAATTTTGCACGCTTGATGTAAAGAGGAGAATGTTGCTTAAAGTCGTCGAAAAACCATGGACAAGTTCTAGTCCATGATGGATTTATGATAAAGATGCAAACTAATGTTTGTTGCTTCCGGTGCCATGTAAAGCTTGGTGTGTACATGTAGATTGTCTGCTGATTGCAGCTGATATCAGCCTGGCCGAGATGGGCCGTAAAGCCATTGAGATTGCACAGAACGAGATGCCGGGGCTGATGATGATGCGCGAAGTGTACGGCAAGGACAAACCCCTGAAGGGAGCTCGCATCGCTGGCTGTCTGCACATGACCACACAGACTGCCGTCCTCATTGAGACCCTCCGAGAATTGGGGGCTGAGGTGCTTGGTGTTCTTGCACAGTTTTTCTCTGTAGAATCTTCTTCCTGGATTTTGTCAAATGCATCTTTTTTTTTTTCTTTTTTTTTTTTTTTTTTTTGAGAGTCTCTGAGAGGGTGCTTTCATGATGATTTAAATTCAAAATTCAGTTTGACATTGAAGCTTAACTTAACCAGACTGGAATACCTTCTGTTAATGCAGTAAATTCTGTTCTCTTCATTGCCTATCTCAGTATTTTTTTTTAACAGCTTCTGTGTGATGTATACTATGTAAAAGAGATCTGATGTCAGAAATGGCAGCAAAATAAGCTGATTTCTGTTGAATGACAAATTATAATGAAGCTGGTATCAAATTCAAGGGCAAAGATAAACGCTTGTTTCAGCATGACAAAAAAAAAAAAAAACACGCTACTTGTAATTGGTAGGTGACAAAACTTGAATAAAGACAAATCAGAATTGCAGGAGTTTAAGTGATAGATGTGTTACATATTAAGAAATGAATTCACTTTCTAATGTGAGCGTAATAATACATGGTTTGACCATCGTTTTGTAAACACATAAGTATCAGCATAAAGATATAAATACAGGGGTTTTTTTTCCTTGTTTTTATTTCAAAATCTTGCTTTTCCTAAATATTGTATCAGTGGTCTGGATGAAGACATTATGTCTTGTTCTGTCTAGAAAGTAAATAGGTGTGTTACTGTGAACGTAACTGAACAGATTGTTACTGTGCATGGCAGATGAACAGGAGGAGACTGAGCGCAAATAATAGTTTTTGTAAAAAGTGTGTAAAGATGAACCACCAGGCCAAATGAACAATTTTACAAACAGAAAACGGTCATTTTGGCTCACTCATCTACAAAACCTTACTCAGCAACTGCCAGATCTTTCAGGCATTGTATTGTAGCAGAAGACTGACTGTGGGTGAACGACGGTCATTCCAGGTCCAGTGGTCAAGCTGCAACATCTTCTCCACACAAGACTTTGCTGCGGCAGCCATCGCCAAAACAGGAGTGCCGGTGTATGCTTGGAAGGGGGAGACTGATGAAGAATACATTTGGTGTATTGAACAGGTATTCCCATTGTGCTGTAAACTTCGTTGTCATAGTATGAGGCTCAGGAGGCTCCTTCCCAGGGAAGAGTGTGTCACCCAGATTTTGTTCTTCCCCTTTTTTTTTTTTTTGTTTGATAACTTTTTTTTTCCCTTATCAAAATGGGTATGGTGACAGAAATGACTTTCTTGCTGCTGTTGGTTATTTTATATGGGCCAGGCACATGCTGCATACATAACCATGATTTATTTCATCATCACAGTGACTGGCACTGAGCCAAGGGCATAGAAATATCCTGAATTAGATGCACTTTTGTGGTTGTGTTTGTGAAAGTGCTTGCAGTATATTGTGTGAAATCACTTGAATCTTGGCAATGAACACCAGAAAATGTTGAAAATCAGTTATAAAAAAACAAGCAAAGTGTTCTTTATGCACGTTACTCTTTACTACTCATGCTTGTAGAACCAAGTTACCTTGCACACAAGAGGCATGCAGAAGCAGAAGCAGGAAGCTTATCAAAACTGCACAGCCTGTTAATGCTAAACTTTGTCACGCGGAGGAACAGAAACGAATAATTATAGCTTCAGTATGGTCAGTATCAAAAGTCAAGTTTTAAACGGGAGAGAGTTTCATATACTTTGGAGGTTAACCTGTTAGAAATAGGGGGGAAAGAGTTCTGGCAAGAGTATGTAAGTTTTAAAAAGCTGCATCAAATGAATGGGAAAGTCTCTGTTCTCCAGAGAGCAATTTCTCTGATGTGCTGGACTTCAGACCTGCTATGGGTATGTTGCCTTGCAGACGCTGGTGTTTCCTGACGGTCAACCTCTCAACATGATTCTGGACGATGGAGGTGACCTCACCAACCTGGTGCATGAAAAATACCCCCAGTATCTGGGAGGCATCAAGGGGCTGTCGGAAGAGACCACCACAGGTGTGCACAACTTGTATCGCATGATGGCAGAGGGCAAACTCAAGGTGCCTGCCATCAACGTCAACGACTCTGTCACCAAGGTACACTATGGAAAGAGGGAGATGGGAGGGCGGGAGGGTATTGTAAGTGTGGGTGATGTACTTAAGATACATATGGGTCACAGAAAATTTGAAAAGTTCGGGAGAAGTTGGAAATACACCTTTTCGTTTTTTTTTTTTTGTTTTTGTTTTTTTTTTTGTTTTTTTTAAAGGAAAGTTAGGGAAAATGAGCTTTTGGATGGAAGCTGGGGACGATGCTTGTATGCTCAGTATGAAATGCTTTAAAAGGACACACAAGTGTGCAAGATGTTGATCAGGATTGGAAAGGGTGGCATTTTAACTTTCGTTTTAACACATAAAAAAAAAATTTTTAAAAAGACAACTGAAATACGAGTTCAGATATTCCTGAATTCTGAATGTGCTGTTGCTTCTTGAACATTGTGATTCTCAGGATGCGTTGACCAAAAAGACATTTTGTTGTGTCAGTTTTGTGCATCATTTTCAACCACAGAAAATTTTTATTTGGGAAGTTATTTATGATGCTTTAAGAACTCTATAGTTGGAAATTGCCTCTTAAAGACTTACGTAGGTGGTCTGAAAGATGCTCTTCCTATTGTGAAGTTCATCCCAGAAATTCTGTATTCACAAGTATAGTGAATTCCAGATTTTTTTTTCTTAAATGAGGCAACAACAAGATGATGTATTCAGAAAGGATTTATTCTGGACTAAAATAAGGAGTTTGAATGTTTGTCTTTGGACATAAATAGAGAAATAAGTAATATCTTAAGTATTGCAGTTTTTTTGTATGAATAGTAATTAATGTGTTCTTCTTTAATGTTTTGAATTCCGGTTGATAAATCTGCATTCCCCAGCACAGTTTACACTTCTTTCTCATTTCAAAGCCAGACTGATCACAGTATTTGAAGCCATCCTGATAATTGCAGAGCAAGTTTGACAATCTGTACGGTTGTCGTGAGTCCCTGGTGGATGGAATCAAGCGTGCGACGGATGTGATGTTAGCGGGCAAGGTGGCGGTGGTGGCAGGCTATGGCGACGTGGGGAAGGGCTGTGCCCAGGCTCTGCGAGCCTTTGGTGCCAGGGTGATCATCACAGAGGTCGACCCCATCAATGCTTTGCAGGCAGCCATGGAAGGTATTGCATTTCTGTGACTTCATGATGGCATCAATTTCAGTAAAAAGGGGAAGTCAAAGTCTGTGGGGGAAAAAAAAAATATTACAGTGAATTTGAAATCGTGGAAAAGAAAACATTGAAATGGAATTCAAAGTGCTACTCTGTCGTTCGGTGTCTTGCAAATGACACCGTTGTCACAATATTTTCGCAAAAAATCTTTTTTTTTTTTTTTTTTTTTTTTTTCATGTTCCACCTAGTCGGCTGAGAATGTATCTCTGGAAGTGGTGGTATAGTGTTGGAGATTTTTTTTTCTCCTTGTTCCTCCACAGCCATTTGTTTGCAATTGCCATGTTACTTCTGCCCAAGGTGATATGCTTACGCTTGATTGTGCTGGTCTGTCTGCCTTGTTCCTTTGTCAACATTATTATGAAGCACAAACTTTTCTACCAATTTTAACGAAATTTTGGAAAAGATGGGATGAGAACTTGTTGAATTCTGGTCTGGAAGATCGCCAGAAATTTCCTACAGAACATGAAAACTGTGAAGATAGTGTTTATGAATTAATGTAAGAATATTTGTTTCATGCAAACAAGAAGTAATCCATACTTACTTTCCCTTGAGGAAAAATTGTTTTCTCTCATGAACTTACCTGAGGTGAGCAGAAGGTGTGACACTGTCCTGAGAACCGCTCTAGTTAATAGTGATGTTGGAATGACAGATTGTGTACCCATGCACAGCGTTAGGTCAATGTTGGTGGGGATAAAAAAAAAAAAAAACACCAGGATTACACTATGCAACTAGTTGTGTTTGTTTTTCTCCACCCAGGAATTGGCCTCACATCACTATTATTGTCAGGTTTTTCTCTCTCTCTTTTGAAAAGAAAAAAGAAAACAAAAAGAAAGATAGGAAAGGAAAATGGAAGGGGATTTCCAGCTCATTGTGTGGTGATATTGGCTAGCTTGCAGGAGGGCGGGCTCAAAGGAAGATTTGTATTCGGACTGACAAGCTTTCATAAAAGGGTGACGTTAAAATATTTTAGAGATCTTCCTATTCAAGAAGTCTATATGCATTTACAGAACAAACTGATATGATTATTACTGGTATTTGGAAGATGTAACAACTGTGTGAAAGGGAAATCTGAAAGGTACAGTGGGTGTCTGTATGTTTAAAGCACAGTGAGTGTCTGTATGTTTAAAGACACAGTGGGTGTCTGTATGTTTAAAAGCACAGTGGGTGTCTGTGTGTTTTGCCCAGGCTACGAGGTGTCTACAATAGACGATACATTGGATGAAGCCAGAATTTATGTGACGGCCACTGGTTGCAAAGGCATCTTGCGTCCTCACCATTTTGAAAAGATGTTGGAAGACACCATCGTCTGCAACATTGGCCATTTTGACTGCGAGATCGACATTGCTTGCTGAATTCCAACTGTCAGAAGAAGGAAAATGTGAAGCCCCAGGTAAGCGTCTGGTAGATCTGTCGTAAAAAATGTGAATATATTGTGTACAGATTTCAAAAGACCCACAGGGCAAGGATGAGATGCTGGTCACAACCCAGACTGGCAGGCAGCTTCGAAACTTTTCTGCTTTCTTTCCATGCCTGTAGTAAAGTCGTATCCATCTGTATTGGCAAGATCACGGGAACTGTCGTTAGATGATGTGGTGGTATCTTCTGAAGGGGGATCCTTACTCATTCAGCTCTGTGACTGAACTGTTGTTTTCAGTGGGGGGCTTGGTACATGGTGTCCTGCATTATTGGATGAGAAGAGGCACTCCTGAGCACTGCCAAAGTGACTCGGCTTCAGTGCAGTGCCTCTTCTGGTGGGTTGCCTCAGGGCACCTTGATAGTGATTGCTCCTGTGTGTAGTGCATGTGCTGAGACTGTGACAGGATGGGACAAAGTGCAGCAGGGAATGATTTGTATGGGGGAGGGGGGAACAGAACGAGCTGCAAGGGAATGATTTGCCCCATGGACTAGGGGAGGGGTAGGACACAGAATGAGCTGCAAGGGAATGATTTGCCCCATGGACTAGGGGAGGGGTAGGACACATGATGATGGCTGCAAGGGATGATGATTTGCCCCATGGACTAGGGGAGGGGTAGGACACAGAATGAGATGAAAAAAAAACTTGTGTTTTTTTTGTTGTAATTTATGCAACCAAGTAATTATCAGTGAGTATATTACCTTCAACCACTACTTGTATGTGGCTGTTAAATTTCAAAAGGAATCGTGTATGTGTATGGGGGAGCTGAAAGAAGCAGTGTGTGGAGGAGGTAATGCCACTAACTAGGTGTAGAAAAGAGACAGCAGGAAATCTTTTGTTAGTAATTGTGTTGCTCTTCATTCCGGTACAGATCATCTCTTCGGAGTTGGTTGGGTGGGGGTGGGGGACATTTTAAATAATTTGAGGTATATTTCCTCCAGATTTGTTTTATAAAGTTGCCCACTCCTGTCCATTTCACTGCACTGCTTGCTGCCAGTTCCTCTGTGGTGTTTCTGGTAAGCTTCACTTTGTACATGTTATTCTCTGCTCCTTTACACAGGTGGATCGCTACACCTTGAAGAATGGCCGCCATCTGATCGTGCTGGCTGAAGGTCGTCTGGTGAACTTGGGCTGTGCCCATGGCCACCCCAGCTTTGTCATGAGCAACTCCTTCACCAACCAGGTGCTGGCACAGATTGAGCTGTGGACCACACCGGAGAAGTACAAGTTGGGGGTTCACATGCTGCCCAAAAAGGTGAGGAGGAGGAGCGTGAGATGGTGGGTGGGGTCAGGGGAATGATGCAGCAATGATGAAGCTCAGGAACTGTCCTGTCTCCTGTACCGAGGCTGAGAACCATGGATTTTACCTGTCCAGTTGAAATAAGAGTGTGTTATATTCCAAACAAGTGTAGCACTCTCCAGCCCCTCTATGCATACGTGAAAAAGACGTCAGACTTTCTGAAGCCTTGAACAGGAAGAAGCAAAAGAGAAAAAAAAAAATTGATGTCTTGTATGCCATTTTTCCCACATTCCTTTGGACTAATAACAGTTCAAATGGCAAAATGCAGCTTTGAAAATACATCTGTTTTGATTGCATTGTGTACATGAATTTAGCAGTGGCCAGTTTCGTTTGATTTCATTGATTATGTACTATAACATATTCAGTATAACTCCCTGTGACTTTGAAACTATATAAAAAGAGTTGGTTATACTAACTGCCAGAGTGAGATATTTCCAGGTTTTTATGAGATACTGATGACATGTGATGTTGTTGACAGCTGGACGAGAAAGTGGCGGCTCTTCACCTTTCCCACCTTGGGGTCAAGTTAACCAAGCTGGATGAGGGCCAGGCCAAGTACCTGGGAGTACCACAGGAAGGGCCTTTCAAACCAGACCACTACCGTTACTAGTTAACTTCCAGTTGATGGTTCCTGGCTGTCACAGCCTACATCATTTATCATGTCTGGCCTCACATGTGCACAGCATTGAACTTGTACCGTTTAAACAACCTTCATTTGTTTCTATGTATTTAGAAACAGTATTTTTATCCCTTTGGTGTAGCAGTGTGTTTGAGGTGTGTATGTTGTGTTTTGTGAGCTGCCTCCTAAAGTTTAAGATGTGTAAATGTTTTGTTACCGTCGCATTTATTGGTATACTGCCTTATGAATCAAGGGCATTTGCTCGCACTGCAGAGATTTCTGTTACAGTTCATGAGATTAAAGAATGTTGTTGTTGATTTTTTTTTTTTTTTTTTTTTAACGTAACTCTGAAACATGCAGGACAGGTGTTTGTTTTTGTCTTGTACCACACCAGACAATCATGATACTGACCAAGGTTGTGTGGTGTTTTGACGAGAGATGCGAGGGTTGCAAGCCCATTTTAAAGGTGGAATGAGTGAGAGACCAAGATGTGTGCTTACGATGACTGCATTGAAATCTTGCAGTAAGCTGCAAGAGTCTCGATGGATGATGAATATGTGGCCTTGTCAGGATTTTGTAGGAAGCATTTCATCTAAATCGCCAAGGCCTGTATACCCCAGTCATTTCCTTGTTGTGTGTTCGTGTGATCGAATTGAAAGTGGTGTTTTTTTTATTTACAAACCACACACAAGGACCTGAAAGTGTGTCCCCATACACATCCAAAACTTGAAAAGCCTGAAATAAAGCGATGAAAAAGGAAGGAAACGCCTGCTTGATTTGTTTTCATTTTATGTAGTTTTTTATCTGTTTGTCGGCTAGAACAGCTGCAAGCATGGACATGGAAACATTTATCACGATCATCCCACGACCATGGGTCATTGGGGTGTGGTGACACATGGACATCCAACTCTTCCACAAGCTTGTTGATGTTACTTGCTTCTACTGACAGCAGAAGTTACTTACTTATGTCTTTGGTATTTGTTTAAGTGTGTCCATGCAGCATCCACTTATTTCATCGTGTGCATACTGATATGATTTTGCTTCTCTAAACACAAAAAGTCATCCGTTATCTTTGACCTTGAGAAATCCATTGCAAAAAACCCGTTTCATTTTCTTTTATGTAATGGCTTGTAATTTTTCACTCTTTGATTTTAGTGTTAGTTATTATTATTTTTTTTTAATCATAAATAGATTTTTGAACTAAAAAAAAAATGTATTTCTTTTATGAGTGTTTTTTTCCCCTCTTGTTCCACTTTTTTTTTTTTTTTTTAAAGGGATATGTTTTTTTTGAATATGTGCATATGTTAAGGTTTTGAAATTTAATTTTGATCAATCAAACATCAAGAAATGGTTGCTTTGATAGTGTAAATTAACTCAGATGTGCTTGGTCAAATTCTTGATTTTCACCATAAACCACTGCACACACTTTCATTGTTTCTTTGATAACATTTCTAACCTCGGTGACATAAAGTCTTTTTTGAATGAACAGTGAAATTCCAATCTTTATTTTCAGTAGGGTTCTTAAATCTCAATACAGCCATAAGTAATCTGTTTTGACCTGTTCTGTAGCCTTGGATTATTTCACATCTGCCAGATGGTGGCTTCTCAGAAAAAATCTAATCTCTGTTTCCTGGGTTCAGATCTTCTCCAGATAAACTTGTTTTGTACGATTGCTCCAGTCTTCCAGCAGCAGATGGCATGAGGGGAAAAGGCATAGCAGTAGAACAACAGAAGAGAGAGAAAGGTTAGACAAGTGGAGGGATGGAGGAAGATGATGTGTTGTTCTCCATTTTTCAACAGCAGGCGACGCCAGAGGGGGAAAAGGCTGTTGGAAATAATGACCGAAGGAGAAAGAAACGGAGAGGGATTAGACAGTGGAAGGGATGGGGTAAGATGGGGGGAGAGAGCTAGAATATGGGCCTTTTTTTTTTTTTTTTCATGTAACACAGTAAGAGATGACGATCCATGTCGGAGAGCGATGGACTGAATATTTCCTGAACCTTCCCCTTGTCCTCCGTACCATTCATCTCCCTCCATTCCTGGTTGGCCGGAAGCGAAATGAGCTTCATCAGAAGCCCAACTGGAGGATAACTAAAAAAATCCTGTTTCGAGCAAAAGCGTGTCCATCACACAAAGAATCATCTCCGGTTGTGTAAATCACCCTCTGAATACAGCAGAAAGAATGCAGTCCTGAATTGATGAAGATTAAAACAGGCACAGTCTCATTTTCAGACAGTTGTACAATTGGGTACAAAGGTAAGAATGCTTCGACGTTAAATATCAACATCCATATAACTTTTTAACCTCTGGGTGTGTAATAGTTTGTGAGCTAGTAAAACAAATTTGTGCATAATCGTGATAACAACAACAAAAGTTAAAGGTTTCAATTGTTAGCAAATGTGGTTGTACTTACAAATGTTATAAGGATTAAGCGTTAAGTTGTTTGATGTGTCTACAAGCCTGTATTTTTATTTTGCAGGGCCATATTTTTACTATGATCAAGAGGCTTAATAAGCATTTAGTTATACCACAATCACATTTTTAGAAAAATCAACTTTATAACACTTAATAATATGTGCACATGTTTTGTCAAACCGTGTACAGTTTGTTTGAGGAAAGTAAAGACAAGAAAACAAAAACAGTAATGGTCTTATTGTGCATAATTATCAAACACACTAAAAGGATATGCAAGGGTATGTGCAGAGAGAGATGTATGTGCGTCTGTGTAGAGTGTGTGTCATAGATGTGTGATACAAAAAGAGTGTACAATATTTTGTTAGCATGTCAAGTAAACGGTGCATGATCATAGAAGTTATACACATGTCACAAATCCCATCTTATAGCCAATGATTTGCTCTGGGGGGACTTTGCAAACATTTAGAATGTAAATATTTACTTGGTCACTTGCCTGTATTTCAAAGGGCGACATTTATGATATGATTATAAATCTTAATACTATCTAGCCGGGAGCGGCGGTGCAGCACAACTCCCTGCTGCCGCGCGCTCGCGCATGGCGCTCGGTCCCTGCCGACGACGCGCATATTTTCCCACTTTTTAATTAATTTTTACGGTAGCTAGTCAACGACTGATAGTGTTATGTTAGGTGTCATAGGAAAGAACAAACGCTCAACTAATCGAACATAGTAATTTTGAAACATCCACTTTCAATGTGTAGACACGACTGTGCGTTGAAAAACATGTCTAACAAGTGAAAAAAAATTTCTTGCTTACATTCTATTCCGTTCTGTTACAACACCAAATCAGAAGATGAAGGGATGGCTGCATCTTCAAACAATTCACTTTCCTCTTATCTTTCATAGTTTTCTATCTCTATATCACTCACTCCCCTCATCACCAGATCCACTTTGTAATAATTTCAAGTGCTTCATTGACTGAGAAATCGCTGCCTGACATCATTTTTTCGCGCACGCTTAGCGGCAAAGGCCGGTGCCATCAGTTCCTTTGTTCCAAACCTGCTGGGGTCAGCCAAGTTCATTATAGAGCACTGAAAGTAAGGTTTACTACTCGCTTCAACATCCCCAAGACTAGTTACAGAGCTTATTTCCCTTGGATCATTTTATGGAAAGTGTAGGAATTTTTAATGTTCCAGTCACACAGTAGAGTGTGACACGGCAGAATGTACTGTCTGTCCGTCACACAGCTTTGGGTGCTGCGGCTCAAGGGAAAGAAATCCGGTCACACTTTGTTGTGTGACACGGCTGGTAAAGGTTAATACACACATTTGCCACACATCACTTTTTTTTTTTTTAATGTACATAATCATGATGCCCTTAATAACATATGAACATGTTCTGGTAATGTGTGTGCACATTTTGTCAGAGAATAAATAGAAAGGCAAAGAGAACAAGAAAATACTGACACTCGTGACCAGCAAACAAAAACATCAAACGCTGTAATGGTTTCTCAAAGTTATTTGCAGAGGGGAGAGAGATGCTTGCTCTGTGTGTGTGTGTGTGTGTGCAGGAATCCAGAGGGAATGCAGTGCATAATTTTATGAAAAAGATTTTAAAAATAAAATTCTCATAGGTACACAAGTGCACATATTTCTGCAATAAACCAGGTAATGTATGCTACTTGCATGTGAAAACATTGGGAAAAAAAAGAAATTCTGTTATTCAGACACAAGTGTACATATTCCTGCATTGGGTTTAATTAACATTGAATGCTATTGATGTTCAAATGATTGATGTTCAAATGACTTAAAACCAGCTCATGCCAGATAAGTTACACATAAAGTGGCTCAGGACTGTCACCACGTTCCAAACTACCACGTATATATGTTAAAAAAAAGATTAAAAGCAAAAAAACCTCTCCCAACCCATTAAAAACAGATTAAAAGAACCTATCCTAGGATTAAAAACCAACACGTTGAAATAAGATAAGACAATGTTGCCCACAGCCCAGCCGACCGCAAAGGGCCACACCAGGGCCGTCAAAAGCAACTCACAAGGCAGTCATTCACACAATTCTTTAAAATACGTCCAAAAACACATCCAAAAGTTTGTTAAAAATCTTTCCACTGTAAAATCTCAGATCCGATGAAAAATGTTAATCTCTTTCAAGAACTCAAAGATCGTGTCAGGCGGAACGTCTCTGAACAAGATTTTCATGGAATCTGCTGTAAAATGTTTGTGTCTCACATCGTGCAAGTCCCAACACTCCAAAAGAATATGTTTCATTGTGAGTGGAACATGACATGGAATGCACCATGGAGCTTCTTCACCCTTTAAAAGGTACGAATGGGTAAAATACGAATGGCCAGTGTGCAGCCGGCACAGAACTGTTTCTTCTTTACGACCACCAGACGAAGGTGGGAGGAACTCCTTTAGGTTTGGACGGATCTGAAAGAGTTTGTTATCCGTCTGTGTATTCCAATCCTCCTGCCAGAGGTCTCTGACATAATCGTTAATTTTGGGTTTCAGATCTGAGCAGGGGATAGGTGTGTTACACAGACAGATTCTCTCTTGTGGCATTCTTGGCCAAACGATCAACCATTTCATTCCCTCCGATGCCAACATGACCGGGAACCCAAGCCAGAATAATATTGTAACCCTCCACTTTCAACTTGGTCAAAAAAAAAAAAAAAAAAGTGTAAGAGTTCGGGATGCTGAAGGTTTCGGCCAGCTATGGCCTCCAAAGCTGACAGTGAATCCGACAGAACCAGAAAGTCCCTCTTCGTAGACTGCGAGATTATCCTCAGTGCCAGAACCAGAGCTGTAAGTTCAGCAGAGTAGAGTAAGCAGAAGCGTCCGAATGAATATGTTCCAACCGTATTTGAGAAGGAGCACCAGGGCAATAGGCTGCACAGGCCACTCCATCTTCAGACTTGGAACCGTCAGTGAAAATTTTCTGATATGGGAATTCTGAACAAAGGTCAGCATACAACGCCTTGTATGCCAGAGAGCTGGTGGACTCTTTGCGAAAAGCTGCAAGATCAAAACGAACCTCTGGTGTGAAAAAGGTCCACGGAGGTTGATCTGGAAACTTGGAAAAATCGGACACAACTCCTAGGTCTAGACCTGCATTCCGCGCGTGAGGCTGCATACGAAGACCAAACGGCGGAATACAGTTAGGGTTGTTTTCAAATTTGCTTTGGAACTGAGGGTCAAAGACACAGTCATAGGCAGGGTTCTCCGGTTCCGAGAGCAGTCTGATATAATAGTTCAGAGACAGTTTCAGCCTGCGGTTGGACAGTGAGCTCACCTGCCTCTGCGTACAGGCTGTACACAGGGGTGGTGCGGAATGCTCCAAGACAGAGACGAAGACCCTGATGGTGAACTGGGTCTAGGACTTTTAGATACGAGGCTCTAGCGGCGCCGTAAATGATGCTGCCGTAGTCCAACTTGGATCGAACTAACGCCCTGTAAAGATGGAGAAGTGTGCGTTTGTCTGCACCCCAATCCGTATGAGCCACTACACGGAGGATATTCATGGCTTTGAGGCACGATGTTTTCAACTTATGAATATGGGCTTTAAAATTTAACTTTTGGTCAAAGGTAACACCCAAAAATTTGGCTTCTGTGACAGCAGGAATCTGAGCCTTATCTATGAAAATTTCTGGTGGTGGAAAAAGTTGTCTGAAATTGTGAAAGTGGATGCACTCTGTTTTAACGGATGAAAACTTGAACCCATTTTCGACTGCCCACTGTTGGATTTTATAAACACACAACTGGAGTTGGCGCTGTACACCAGCGAATGATTTCCCAGATGCATAAAGGGCGAAATCATCAACAAAAAGAGAGCAATCTGAACCTTGGTTGACAAAATTGACAATTTCGTTTATTTTTATACTAAACAGGGCTGGAGAAAGGATACTGCCTTGTGGGAACCATTTCCTGCTTATGAATTTCTGATAATGTTGTCCCCACACGGACCTGGAAGGGATCTGTCTGCCAAAAACTGCTGTATGAACACTGGGAGATTGCCACGGAAACCATTCCGATGGAGGTCTGACAGGATTCCATACTTCCACGTCGTGTCATAGGCCTTCTCTATGTCGAAAAAAAATGGGCAAACAACATGCTTTTTCTCTAAAAAAATGAGTTTCGAATGGTGGTTTCCAATCTGATTAAATGGTCCATGGTAGAGTGATGCTTTCTAAAACCACACTGTTCCATGGCTAAAAGCCCATCAGTTTCCAATTTCCACATGAGCCTACCATTTACCATTTTTTCCATCACCTTACAAACACAGCTCGTTAAGGCTATTGGACGATAGTTGGTTGGGTTTGAATGATCTTCCCTGGCTTCGGAATGGGAACAATTACGGCCCTTTTCCATGAAGCTGGGAAAGACCCAGACGTCCAGACATGGTTATAAATTTGAAGCAGAATGTTAAGACCTGAGTCAGGAAGGTGTTTTAAGAGTTGATAATGTATTTCATCAAGACCAGGAGCGGAATCGTGACACGACTGCAAGGCAGACTTCAGTTCATTTAGATTAAAGGGCAAGTTGTAGTCTTCTTGATTGGGTGAGGTAAAGTCGAGAGCTTCTTTTTTTTCTGCTTGCGTTTTGATCTTTAAAAAGGCGGCAGATTTTTGACTAGAGGAGGAGTTGGTTTCTATGGTGGAAGCTAGCAAGTTAGCCACAGCTTGTTTGTCAGTGATGAGTGTATCATCCAGTTTTAAATGGTGGACTGAAGGGCAGCTGTTCTTGCCCCTATTTTTTTTAACAACTCTCCAGATTTTTTCTTGGAAATGTTTGATGTAAGCGAGAGAGCAAAAATTTCTCCAAGATACTCGTCTACTTCCTTTACAAACAAACCTCGCCTTTGCTTTTTTCCTCCGATAAGAAGACTGAACATTCGGGGCCACAGGATGCTGAAAAACTAAACGTTGGGCCCTCTTGCGAACATTGCAAGCATTCTTACAATCCTGGTTGTACCATGGCGTACCAGGTAGTTGTGCACCTGGTTTTGTGAGTGGGATGGTATCTCTCGCACATGATAACAAAATATTTGTAAAGGACTCCGCTGGGTCTTCTGATCGGAAAATGATTTCGGCATCTAGCTTATCAGTTACGGCTGGCTGAATGAAAGAAATCCCAATTAGCCCTTTTAAAGCAAAAATACTGAGGAAAGGAAACAGGTTCCTTCAAAACTGGAGAGAAAGTATACAGGGAAATGGTCGCTCCCGTGCAGATCATCGTGAACTGACCAATCATAGTCTAGAACTAATGAAGGATCGCGCACACTGACAAATCCAAACACGAAAGGGTACCATTTGAAGAGTGCATGTATGTTGGTGATTTGTCATTCAGACAGCACAAGTCCAGTTCATTAAAGACCTCTTCCAGCATGAGACCCCGAGAGGTGAGGAATGTGAGCTACCCAAAGGGGGGAATGCCCGTTGAAGTCTCCCAAAATGAAAAAAGGACGCGGAAGCTGATCTATTAGATCAATGACTTGTTGCTTGGATATTGTACCCAGGAGGAGACAATAAATTGAACAGACAGTTATTGTTTTACTGAAAGTAATCCTGGCCGCAACAGCTTGTAATGGGGTATTCAAGTTAACTTGGCTGAATAATAGAGATCGGTGAATAAGAAGGGGAAACACCCCCAGTGACACCATGGCCAGTATCTGTAGGTAAAGCTGGAGAACCTACTGATCTAAAGCCCGCCAATGAAAAATCTTTTCTGGTCTGGTCTTCTCAACAATGTTTCCTGCAGCTCAACAACACTAGTTTGAGGCCAGAACACAACCGCTGGAGTTCCTCATATTGGGCATTAATGCCTCTTATATTCCACTGAATAAGGGCCATGACAATAAAAAAGAAAAAAAGAAAATTACTCCATCTCATTGTCCTCATCACCTTCGATCTCCAAAGGAGAAAAGCGATTGGAAGAAGGCGATGGAGATACCACCTTCCTGGCTGTCAAAGGACGGTACTTATTTCCACCCCCAGATGGACGAGGTGGGAAGAGGAGGCTTCATCAGAGGTCGACTTTTGGAGTGTTCCCCAGACAAAGAGGCTACCTGTGCAGCCTTCCCAGAGGATCTGGGGTTGGAGGAGGGGGGCTCAGACCCTCGAGGAGTCCGGGGGGGGAGGTGGATATTGAGCCTCCACCCAAGGCACTGTTTGCATTTTGTTTTTTTTTTTCACTTTCTTTCTGTGCACGCCGAGGCTCCTGTTGCGTCTGTCGATCATGATGTCGAGAGCCAGCCTGAAGTTGAACAGTCTCAGTCTGAACACCAACACTGACCATGCTCCCCTTGGCGACATCAGCATATGACTTGCTGAGGGAGGACTGTCTCTTCTCCACAAGTTTTCGTGCCTCAAAGAACGAGATTCGATTCTCGTGCGTACCTTCTGGATCTCCGACTCGGTGCGCCAAACTGGACAGTCCTTCGAGAAGGCAGGATGGTTGCCTTTACAGTTGATGCAACAGGGCGGACAATCACACGGACCTTCATGCATCGGTTCTGGAGCACTTGCCACATGCCTCCTGTTCTGTACACCGGTCCTTAATGTGTCCATACTTCTGACATTTGAAGCATCGCAAAGGTGAAGGAATGTACGTGGCGATGGGAACCCTCAAATATCCGACCTTCACAAACCCAGGGAGAGCTGGCGTGCAGAAAGTTAGGAAAAAAGTATCTGTTGGCACACGGTCTTGGTCTCTTCGTGCTAAAACCCCCGGTGGACGTGGGTCACACCCTGGGAAGCCAGTTCTGTCTTTATCTCTAACTCTGAAACACCTCTCAAATCGCGGCACCTGATGACGCCCTTGCTGGAATTCAGTGTCTTGTGAGGTGTCACTCTGATTGGCCTGTCAACCAACGTCGTCGACTTGAGAAGCAACTCAGAATGCTTTTGCTTTGCACATTCTATCAAAAAAGAACCGTTTCTCAGCCGTTTCATCGATTTGGGTACACCGGAGAGTCCTTCTACTCCTCTCGAAATTGCGAAAGGACTCAATCCATTCACCCCCAGAGTGGGCGAGCTTCGTCCACGCCTTCCCTTCCATCACCAACCAACAAGGCCAAAATCCTGATACTGTCCTTATCTCATCGATCCGAGTCCGAGTGTGATTCTGAGGAACGATTTCTTTTTTTTTTTGTTTTTGTTGGGATGAGCCATAGTTTGAGAGTTTTTTAAAATTCGTCCCTGCCTACCCACCCCACCATGGAGTCCAACAAGGGGCCAGGGTCAAGGGGGAAACCAACTCTTGACCCCTTCCAGGTTTTAGCAGGGATATACACCAGACAGAACGTAGCTAACCTATTCCACCAAGATCATGACATACCGCCGAAACCAACTCTTGACCCCTTCCAGGTTTCAGCAGGGATCTACACCAGACAGAACGTAACTAACCTATTCCACCAGGATCATGACACACCGCCGAAACCAACTCTTGACCCCTTCCAGGTTTCAGCAGGGATCTACACCAGACAGAACGTAACTAACCTATTCCACCAAGATCATGACACACCGCCGAAACCAACTCTTGACCCCTTCCAGGTTTCAGCAGGGATCTACACCAGACAGAACGTAACTAACCTATTCCACCAAGATCATGACACACCGCCGAAACCAACTCTTGACCCCTTCCAGGTTTCAGCAGGGATATACACCAGACAGAACGTAACTAACCTATTCCACCAAGATCATGACACACCGCCGGGGACAGATGGTGAACACTTACAAGGTTTCCAAGGCCAGCCAAGAACTACCCAGTTTGACCCAACCTCATGTAGAGGCAGCCGATTGACATACACGGGCCAATGCATGCCACCTGTCTTAGAGGAGGTCCGAGCCAAAGTGATGTGTTGAGAGCAGCAGGCTCTCTCAATCACCAGGATCTCATCCCCCCCCCCCCCCCCCCCTTACAGGATGCACCGCACGGCAAACAGGGTGGGTCTGAAGAAGACCGCAGAGAAAAGGAGAAGTGTTCCAAAGAAGGCTTGTAGGTATAGATTAAAGTACAGATTAAAGAGCCGGGTAGGTAGAAACTAGACGAAACAGAGGCTGCAGTTTCTGTGGGGAGACTTTATGGGGGAAAAAGAGATAGTAAAAGACACGGTAGGCAGAAAAATAGGAAAGATAAGAAAAAGAGGTGGCTCAGGTTAGTCGAGAAACCCCCGCCACGAGAAGGCCGGCCCATGGGGGCCGCGTTAGGATAGGAGGGAGGTTGTTCAGTAAGTTGCTTATCTTGGAAATACATGTAAAACATGTCGATACGCAGTTTTGTTTATTGCTTGACAAGTGTTCCCTACTGAAATGTTCTTCCCTGAAATGTTCCTCCTTTGAATGCAGGTATTCAATGACTTGTTAAAACGTTGGATCTTTTTGTTCTGGATCAGTTGCCCCGTGTTGTCTTCTTTGGACCCTCAGTAATGAAAGGTAATTAAATTCATTAGCTTTACCAAATGAAAAGACCCTGAACTTGGCAGCTGTTTGAAAACGTACTTTCAGCACACTACAACACTGGTGAAATGGTCATTCTTGCAATTTTTGATGCAGTTGAATTAATCCTCATTGGAATGAGTTTCCTCTGTTCAATGTTAAACCACTGCAATGGATATCCTCACCGAGACTTGCAGCTGAACTGTGGCACATTTTTCTCTCAGCTGTGCACAGTCTGGATAAAGGGCACTCGGGTCACTGCATGTGCAGTGTTGCCAAAACCTGTCCGACTTGATGATGAGCTGCTGTCAAGTCCTCGGAAACAACTTTTTCCAAATCCACCAGTACCTGAAAGTTCCTGCCACCTTTTCTTTGGAACTGCAGGGAGGAGACAAGTATTATTATGCAGGTTACATACAAGGCTAACACATTCTTCTCTCACTCACACCTTTGAAAAGATCTAGACACACCATGGTGTGCACCATGTGATAAGCCAATTGACATCAATTGCCTTACTATATGCCAGCATTTGGTCCTCATAAAACATGAGCACTCCACTGCATTCTCCTTGATGAGTCTTCAGACATGTTCCTGCAGATTAACATTTGGGTTTTAACATGAGATCAGTATATTGTAACCTGTATTATTCATATACTTTGGAGAATTAATGTTGCCAGCTAGTTTCTTTCTTTTCCATTATTGTTGGGTTTTTCTTTTGCTTTTATTTTTGTTGGGGGGTGGCGAGACATTTGGGTGTAGATGCCTTGTTAAACCAGGATGCTTGCAATCTTGCTTTCCCCGTTAGCTTGACTTTCAGCCCCAATGTGGCCAGCATGGCTGGCTGGGCTTTGAACCCGAGTTAACTAAAGTTCAGGAACTTGCTCTTCAATGACAGCAATTCAAGGTTTCACATTCCTACATGTCCATGCCAGTTATTATGGTGCATCATCAGTCTGGGCCATTTCATGGATGGTTGCTTGACATTTGCCCTCTGGAAGGGATACTGGCTCCACGACCAAGCCATACTGGCTCAACAACCAAGCCATTCTTGTCATTGTCAAGGGACTTGCTGGTTATGTTCTGTTACAGTGCATCAGAGACGGCATTTCTTAATACTACTGAGGTGACTTGGTGCCAATGCAGCGTTTCCTCTAGCGTGTTATTATGACTTGATATTGATATTGATTGCTCCATAAGGGGTGCTGGGCACTGTGACAGGATGACCTCAGTGTGGTTGTGTATGAAGGAGTTGGAATGAGCAGCATGGTAGAAACACCACTGAGAGGTGGCACAGATGACATTAAGGTTTCCTGGTTCACGGCAACCGGGGGATGAAAAGGGCAAACAAGTATATCTGATCAGAGGAAAGCTTCCCTTTCCTCCCAGCCCACCTCCCTTTCTTCCTTCTTTGCAGACATACCTTCCCAAATACACACACAACAGACTTCTTTACTTGGTGCATGAGGTTATCAGAAGTTGAGTTTCACCAAAACAAAGCAACTCTCTGCCCCTTGTTATCTCCTATCACTGGTTTGAAGCAGTTTTTGTGACCTCACCACATGACCTAGAACCAACCAGATTTATCCAGCTGGTACAACTGATTTTACCCCACTGACATTTCTTCTATCAACCTCATATCAACACCCTACTTGACACTTTTGTAAACATTTTCTGTGGTAAGAACCTACTTCTAAACCAATTCCATGACTTACACAGTTGGATCTGCTTGCTCTTTTCCACACACACACACACCAAAAACTCACAAGCCACCGATGAAAAGAAATGGCATGCAGAAGGTATAAGTTCTGCCTCTAAGAACACGGTTTGAGTAGGAGGCCTCACGCAAAATTCTGCCATTTTGTTTAAAGATAGAGACTACAATCATCAGACATAATCCATGGAACTGATGAAGTCTCCTAGTATTCACTTTTTTTTGTCTACATACCCATCACACTGTCTAAGACTTTATTAGGGCTGTGGCCACATCTTGCCACACAAAAATAACAAATAAATAGCACTTGAGATATTTGACTTTTTCTCTCTCCCCCCAACAATTGATGACAGGTGATCTATTTGGTATGCCTGTTACAGAAACAACCTGACTGGCATTACAAAACAAACAAAAAAGCCATCAAAATCTCCAATCAAAGAAGATGAAGACCAGAACATCGCCAATTTTCATGCTCAGTGATGCCAACATTTATTTCCCCAAAGGGATTTTCATTCATAAAGAGTTAGGGGGGAAAATGCAAGGGAAGGGGAAGGCTGAAGGATTTTCTCTCAAACTGGGCCTTTATGAAATATACAAAACCCTTTAGGACTGGTGCGTTTAAAGATTGTAAAATATTTCACCACAAACTTGAACAGAAGTATCTGCAGAAAACATTTTCTTTCCAAAGGCAATAAGACATTTTCCTAAGCAAAAAACGACGAGTGAATTCTTAACGCTTGTAGTGCAGATCTATTTGTGATGACACTGGTATTTATCATCGGAATTCATTGCCAGTCATGAAATAATAAAAGAGCACAGTTCATTGATTATTCATTAAATATAAACATGAAAATGAGATGGCAAATTCACCAAAGCGTTGTATATTTTATATCCCTTAAAAAAAAAAAGAAGAAATATTTCAAGCACACAATGTATGTAGCCCCAAATCAAGTAGAATGGCCAGAGTGTTACAAATTTAGCACTGAAATTTACAGGCAGATAACTTTATGGGAGGCTCAGAATTTTAGATTTTTTAAGAAATTCAAGTGGTTTCAAATTAGACTGGTCAAAAGTATTTTAGTAATGTTTGTTGTTGACATCCAGGGAGTTTAAAGCAAGTTTTTGTCATAAAAAAAAGCTTGATGTAAAATACAAATTCTGGATGTGTATGCACATAATCACCTTTTGTATGATGTGAAACTAGGCACAAGTTTTTTTTTTTTCTCTCTCTCTCACACAGACACACACAAACACATAAAACACTTTTGTTTAGAACCAAAATCGATGGTGACCACCCAAATGAGAAGGGATTGCAGTTCATGTAGAATATATTTTCTGTATCTGTAAGCTTCGTGTTGTTTGTCAGCATTGACTTATTCTAGTATTATTATGTCTGAGAGAAACATCAATTGTAAGACTTTATAGCATAAAAACCCTGGCAAAATGTCATCACCTCCACTCATATCCCTGTTTTACCAACACTTCATTTGTCATCCAAAGGTGCAAAAACACTGCAAATTGTTTATCAAATTAATTGCATTATGTTTACAGAATATTCACATTTATTTCAGTCATGGCAAAATTCTATAAGCATAAATAAAGTAAAGAAATTCTACCATTTTTTTTTTTCATTTTCATAAGAAAAAAGAACTGAACAGTGTGGCGCAATGCCACCAAGGTGGCTTAGAAGATGATCACAGGCTTTATCTCTTTTCACTACTTTGCCAGTTGGTGTACCTGCATACCCTTCATCAAAAGCAAGACATAATCAGCAGATAAATACACTTTGTCTATAGCCTCCGAAGCCCTGGTTGTTTAAAAAAAAAAAAAAAAAAAAGCAATCAGTTCAAGTAATATTTATCATATTTAGAACTTGGTGGACAGACAGATAGTGGTCCAAGGGAACACATTCAATTTTGATGTGGTTCCCAAAAGGGTGTATCCAGATTTCTGTTGTTGTTGCTTTATCTTTTTAATATTGCGAAAGAGGACATTTTCCACCTTTTCTTGTATTGGCGAAAACGTGCACACACACTCACACGAAATGGACTTCTTAAATATGAAGACATACAAATCGAGGACTATTTGACCTTGGCAGAGCTCTGTACTCTTACAGGTGTCTTTTTTTTCCTTTTTTTTTTTTTTTTTTTTTTTTAGCTATTTCATCTTCTAAGCCACCTTGGTGGCACTGCACCCACACTGTTCAGTCCAGTCTTCCGTCCACACTAGTCTGGTCCATACGACCACAGCCCTGACACTGCAGTCCACATGAAACGGACAGTAGCAAGCTATCATGACACAACCCACCAGAGGAGACACTGCACTGCTTTGGTGTTCGGTGGCACCTGTTCTGATCCAACACAGACAGACACCACCTACAAAGCCTCCTATAAAAGACAATAATTGTTTTGTCATGGAAACTCACCCTCCAAACCTTCCAGTGAGTCTCTGTCAATTTGCCAATACTGCTGAGCTTGACAGAACCAAACCAAAAGTACAGATGTGGAGAAGAAATCAAAAGTGAAGTCGCCCAGACAGAAAGGCACGAAGGGCCACAGAATTTGAAACATTCTTTTTCATGCTGATTGACGAGGATCAGGATGATGAAGACGATGCTGTGGTTTTCAATTCTGATCTCAAGACTGCATGAAAGGGCTGTGTTGATGCTTCTTTTCACAGTGTAAACCAGGCCTGCAAGATTCAGACACTGCCGTGTTGGTCAGGAATTTTGAGTGACACCCTCAGAGACACATCCATTAAATGGATGAAACTTGACTGGGTGGTTCCAAGTCTTTCCAATTAAGCCTTTAGCCAACTCAAGTCTGGACAGGAGCCAACCAGGGCAGGAAAATCCCACAAACAAATACTTCAAGCCCATGACCTCTCAGCTGGGGGTGTGAGATACTAACCACTTTGTCACAGTGGCTGGTTCTAGTTGTAGTTTGTTTTGTCTGCATGTCAATGTCTACATTATTTTGTGCTTTCAGTAAACTGAAATGAATTTCATCAATTTAAAAATCAAACTTGACTTTAAATAACATCACCCAATATTGTTTTATTCTGATTTAAACTGCTTACATTCAATTACGAGGACAGGTAATACAATAGCAAAAAATTATTAAAGTCAACAATACACTTTGTTGTTATCAGATTTTCTACTTCTTGCCATGCATATCCTCGCAGTCTTGTCAAAGGATTAACTCACAGCCTGATACTGTGCCAAGCCATATACACATGAATATGATCAGAGCTTCCACAATGAATGGCCAAAAATTCCAGCATCCATACTACGGCAGAAAATACACTTCTTAAAGGAAAATGAACACACCATCCTTTTCCTTTAATAATTCACAGGAATTAACAATTTGCTAGCAATAAATTTTTAGTAAAAAAAAAAATACTGTCCACCCTATTTCTGACATGGTATGTCTGTAGAAGCATATGAAGATGAAGAAACAAATGAAGGAGAATTATCTCAAAGTGTTCAACAGCACATGAATCATTTTCCAAACGTGACACTCTTCAGGCATTTATTATCAACCTCACTTTCAAACAGCATGGTTTCATTACTTCACTGGTTGTTCGTCCTCCTCCCTCCTTTTTTTTTTTTTTTTTTTTAATACATCACTGAAATACCCAAAATTCAACATCTTGTTTTCTTTCCATGACAATTCTTTTTTTTGATAACCCACCATCCACACACACACAGACAACCAGCCAAGTCCAGCCTGTATCAATCCATATGTCCAGTTAGATTTACTTTATCAGTTCACACTATACCTAACAGTGACTGAGAGTCGCACTTCTGCTCTTCTTGATGCAGGCTCCTTTGTGTATCAACGCAAGCTGAATGCCAGTGCCTGTGCTGGCAGATGATCAGCTCTGACCATTTGCCATTTTCCGATGTGTAGAGAATTTGTACAACTGGTCATCACCTGGCTCGAATCTCTTTGTTCGCAAGCATTCATCAATATTATCTTACCTGGGTCAGCAATGCAACCATAGCTGATAACATTACCAACACACACACATTCTTTTAAATGGGAGTACTAATTTACAGTTTTCTCATTCTTACTGGATCTAACAAGTGCTGAACCTACCTACCTGGCGAAAACATCGTTCTTGTCAATCAGGACCTTCCTGAACCATTTGGGTGAGAAGGGAGCTAACTTTGATCCTCAATACTGTCAGCCCTGCCATTCTGATCAGTTCCATGAATCTGCTGGGAGATACTGGCTGTTAGTCATGGCATGACCATTTGCAATACAACTGGATCTTGTTCTCCGTGAATAATTCAAGATGACATTTACAAACTTTCGTACTCGTGTGTACTGTTATATCCTGATCAAAATGATATGAGATAAAATTCCAATAACAACTAATTCAAAGAGAAATTTCTCGGGGGGGGGGTATTTTTGCACCTCGGACCAGGAATGATGAATAAGCCATACTGAGAGATCTGTCATTTTAGCATGAAGCACAGATTAAATTTTTCTCATAAAAGAAAAGTTTGGCAGAACAACAATTCTGAAAGAGACAACTTGTGTATTTACATGTGAATGACAGTTCCCACAGGCATATACAGAAATGACAATGATAGTGTAAAAATGTTTATTAACAAAGAAACAACAAACTAATAGGATTACCCAAGCGAACAGTGGTAACAGTTTCCTCAAACGCAAGCATGCATTTTTTTTTTTTGCCTATAATCGATCAGAATTACAGGTACTTATATCTCTACTGACGTTTAACATCCAAAATCTGACATTAATGCATGCACATCAAATGTGCCCCATCATAACTGTGGAGCTGCAATCACTTTGTAAGGTGAAAACTGTACAGTGAAAACATACACATGGCTGAATATGATCGCCGATCAAGGGGAGATGAAACCCCTTCTTGTTCTGGCTTTTCATTCTTACTTTTCGCTTAAAGACAGTCTTAAAGATGGTGCTTTGTCTCAAATGGGCTTTCAGTTTTACTGGAGCAAAGAACTGAAATGTCTGTGCAACATGAATTCCTCCTGTCACAATTCTTTTCTTTTTATACCAAACTGCCTTTCCCTTCTCTGAACTCAAAAGAAATGATGCACAGTGGTCATAATCAAGGCTGGGTGTATGTCACTACTCAGCAAGCTGTCCCCTACTCCACTCAGCTTTTCACCTCAAATCACACCACACTGTGTCACACAATATACTGCCTGCCATACTGAGACTAAACGTGAAGACTCACCCACTCCTCTCCTTGCCGCCCCCCTCCTATATCTCAGCCAACACAAATATTCATGCACTCTGTTCTCACTCGCCATCACAGTACGAAATTGTTTCAGAGTCTTCTTCAGTCTACCGTGGACTGCACTGCATCTCTACAGCGACACAACCACCGTTCCTCCAGCCTACAAACACTAAGCTGCTGGCCCAGGTTACGACTTGGGTTTGGTGAACACTCTGGGCTTGCTGGTGGAAGCAGGGCTGGAGGCCTGTGGCTTTCCCTTGGTTGGGTCGTAAGATAGGTCTTCTTGATGGGCCCCTGCCCAGCTTTCTTGAACTGCAGTGCGTCCACCCTCTGCCTCTCCTCCATTTGCTGTGCCAGTTTGGCATTGGACATGGCTGAAACAAGAACCCAGCTCACAACATAAAGACCATACAGATGTTGAAAACACTGTTATAAGCAGAACAGAAGAAGGCATGGTAACACTGAAAAAAAAATGTGTCACAATGTGCCTACAGATTTTATACTCCTATTGCCTAAGTGACATCACCACCAAAAGATAGCAGCGTCTAAACGAAACAGTGCAGATAACTACACTGCATAGATGAACTACTCTGGAGTGCTGTGATTTTGTTTATTTACTGTCTTTCTGACATCCAGGAATTTACCAATTTTTGACATAAAGCAACTTATGAATCAACTGTACCAACCTTCATAAAATTCCACTGCATAGTGAGATTAATATCATAATCACTTTTGATCCACTACAGAAGTATCTTAACAAATACAAATAAATGTTGTTTTCCTTTGCAAATGACATGTGAAAATAATTGATGATGCACACGCACATAATGCTGACCAGACTATCTTGCGGGACTGATGTATGCATTGTTGTGGTCTGTGATACAGAGTTTAAAACACAAATTATACATTATTTTCATTGGAGGTGACAGCAATGAGTCCGCATTTTCATCTCACGAGCACTACTTCAAAATGTCCTGTTATGCCATTATCGAAGTTCTTCCTAGCATAGATTTCTGGCATTTTCACATGGCTTTGTGAACAAAAGGATTATGGTGGAGGTGGTAGGAAGGAAGAGAGAGTGGGTGGGGGGAAGAAGAGAGTGGCATTAGGTTGTCTGCATGTTAAAATCCTACTGTGTTCAATTTACAATGCAGTTGTTTTTTGTTCTGTGTGTGTCTTCTTTAAATGAACTGTCACATACACTACCAAAATTTTTTGCCAAGCTGGTCATCTGGCCAAACAGTATATTTGGACTGCCACCTTGTAAACACTGGTTGCTTTAATTGCAAGCTCTTTACACATACAACAACAGCATCAAATATCATTCAATTCAAAGTTAACTCTATGGCAGTTTATGCTTGTGCACATATTTCATTCACCATGACAAACAGGATTTTTTTTTAGGTGTACATGTATTTCAATCCAGGGGAAATTACTCTACCCTCTGCTTGTAGGTCTTTCACACAAACCAAAACAGAGCTGTTACTCAGATATTCGTGTTCTGAAGCAGGTCAAAGTTCGCCCTTTCAACAAACAAGATGTCTGAAGGAAGGTAATAGTCATGGTGAGAAGAGATAAAACTTGTACAAGTAAAGAATCTGACAATGAACGTGTTCAATTTATCACTGATGGAAAAGTCACCCCGCTCTTCCCACACCATTTGCTAATCGACGGGACAATTTTTCCTTTTCCTTTTCAGAGAATTACGTAAATTATTTGTGTGAATTATTTATATACAATCAAAATTTCTTTGGCAGCACTCTTGAAAAATCTGTTTGTAAATGTGAAAACTAAACACAAAAAAAAAAAACCCCTTTCAAATCAGGTGTAGTTTGTAGGCTTTTGTCAATTTGCGTAGGAGCTGAATTCTTCAAATACACTAAGGCAGTGCAGCATGACACAACAAGTACATTTTCAGTGCATCACCACTGACATAAAAAAGATCGATCAGAAACAATGGCAACATAATTAAGGCAAAACAAAGCTCACAGTCTCTGAAGCCTTCCAGAAAGCCTTTCTTCTTGGGCAGAGCCGATGAAGGGTGGCTCACCATACGCTCAATCTTGAAGAATGAGCGCACAGCGGTATCTTGAGAAACAGCACTTGGACCAGAGAAAAGGTGTTGGAGGTGAACCAGTAGCAAAGCATGGCCTGCAACATCGTTGGCCACCATCATTACAAGAAGGAACCCAAGTAATGCATATCATTTTGTTTTGTTATTTAATGTGTTTCTCTGTTGTGTCTCAATGACCTCAGGTGCCTCTAAAAAGATCATTACAAGAACTGCAATCAGGAAGGATCAGATGTCCACCAACTCTAAACAGATCCTGGAACTGCACATTATTTGCAGTCCATACAACAGACCCACACCAATGTAATGAGTTCCTCTTTGGGCCATTTTCCATCTTCTGATCAAGTATCGTAACAAACAGTTCAGTACTTTTAGCATCATCGTGTGGCAGACTGTCACACAACAACAGACATAGATGTAAACATAACCTGCATGGAAGAGACAAATAACACACACACACACACACACACAAATTGAAAACTTACAGCAGGGAAGTTGGAGATAATTGGCAGCATGACGATGGGCATGGCCCTCATGAACCATTTCATGGTGTGATTCATGGTGCCTGCCTTCACCCCATCCACCCCAAGCTGAAAACATACAGCACATCCTGCATACACAGAGTGACCAAAGAAAAGCAAGTTGCAGAAGTGTGTAAAGGCTGGTTCAAATGGCGTGTGAATGCGACACAGCTGACATGACAAGAGAGTATGCACTCGCCTGCTCGATCTTCATGTCCATTCCAAGCAACACTTCAAAACCAATCAATCAAACAACAGCCATACAATGTAGATTCCACACCTCGGTCCTTCAGTAACTGATCAACTGTGTGACAGTCTGCACAACCTCAAGCCACCCCGTTACAGTCACCATGGTGGAGGACTTCACAACTGAGAGCATTATGACCAAGTGACAGTCCATTAAGTAAGGCTGAATCCATTTTTAAACCTACCTGTACAAACAATGATGTTTTTATCAAATTCACTGGCATCTCCACTGCCCAATCATCCACAATCCTGTCACAGGGACTGTCCTCTAGCACCATCACATGTTGTTGTCGATCATGCATGATACAAAGTGGAAAAAAGATAGGGGCCATTATGATGCATATTGCAAATAGTGCCTGCATGAGCCCAGTTGATTCAAAACATGTCTTAATGCTCAACCCTTGCAAATAACTCATCTAGTAATGTAACATACAGTCACTCTATGGACACATACTGATAGAACAGGAATTATGCAATATTGGCATACTCACAGCTTGGAAAATAATTTCAGATACTAATCTTCACTTCAGAGCAAATTCCAATACCAATCACTAAAATGCACCACATGATTCATATGGGTTTAATAAAATTCCAGATTATCCCAAGCAACCCATACAACTGTCAAGTTCTGAAGATTTTGCAAATAAAAAAAAAAAAAAAAATTCAACACACAATACTTAAAAGCATCACTCAGCACTGACTACTGCCAAGACAGGCAGCAATGTTCGTTTTCTGGCATTTCATATAAACCAAGATTACCATTATTTGTAGAATTCACAAGGGTGACAGCTTTGTCTTGGATAAGTCACTGTTGCATCCTTCTAATCCCGTAGCAGAAACACAACAGAGCAACTTTTTGGAAGGAAAAAAAAAATGAAAGCACCTTTGCCATCATGGTTCTGATCGTAGATATATTCGCAGGAGACTTTTTTTACCACTTCACTTCTGTGAAACAGTGAGGAAAAAAAAACTAGAATGATCTTTAATCTTCATGTTGACATAAAACTTTCATCCAACTCTGGAGAAATTGCTAATCGTCAATGAAAATTTGTGCTAGCCAGCTCTCATTATTCAGGGAACAGAGGTAAAAGTGGAGAGAAGTCCCTGAACCTGAAACTGAATAGTGACCATCTAATGATAGCAAGACAAGATGATGAAAATTTTGGGATAAAAACAAGACACTGAAAGCATTTTTGGATAAAACATGATACTGAAAGCATTTTTGGCAAGTTCCCCCAGGTATGTAACTGATTTCATCATAACCTGTTCTTAAAAGCATATAAACTACAGAGACTTCATTTACACCGACTGTTAACTGAAAAAAAAAAAAAAGCACTGTTAAATTGTTACTATTACACCTTTTGTTCTTGTCCAATGATATGTATGATACGACAAAGTGACACAATGAGTGAAATCAAATATATACTTTTTAGGACAGGGTAAGCATGTTGAGCAAAGGAGTAAAAAGATCTTGTCAACCCTGCTTCTCTGACTTGCACTGGCACAAAAGTTATGCCATCTTATTTAATGTGCTAGTCGACTGTACCCGTCTTTTTCCAGTTAATATAATATCAAATTATTCTGTGGAAGGTTTTTTGCCCAAACATTTGAAGGATCTGACTTTATTTTTCATCAAGTATTTTCACTTGCTTTCTTTTCTTTTTCTCTCTCTTAAGCATCATGTAAGAACAGCAGGCCAATGAACTGATAGGATCTAATATTAAAAAAACTTCAAACTTGAACTTCAAGCAGTCCTGGTATATTAAAAGACTTCAAGAAAGTCTTGGCAGCGCACTTTAAAGATTTTGCATCCAAAGTAACAAAATGAGAGGGAAGCCACAGATAAGATCTTTTCTGGAATTTCATTTCATTTTTTAACACACACTAAATCATAAATAAATAAATGGGAAGATAACAAACAAAATATTGCCTTTTCCCAATGACTATGAACCAGAAAACACCCAACAAAATCTTAATGATCAAAAATATTCTTGAAACAGTTTTACTCATCCAGTGATGGCCATATCACAACTTTTCTGTTGGGGAAGATTTACAGCCTTGCAGGAGTTGGAAAGGAGAAAAATTGGCAGATTTTAGCTGGGAACACAAAACCTGCTCATATACACTGGATTTTTGTGTTCTCAAGACCTATATTGATAGGACTGTAATGTATAATTAAACCTACTCATTTTGTAGCTGAGAAGCATTCTGCTGAGCTAATTTGTCTGTTGTTGGACTCTGTTCTTGTCTCACATCAGTGACGTGAAAACAAAATGTACAAGCCTGTATGAGTGGATGAATGTGTGTGTACATTTTAACTTGAAATCCTATCCATTTTAAGCCTTCTGCTTTGTCGATCCTGACATGACCCTTAGACTGAACTAGACTGTGGGCTAATCAACACAAAAGAACACTTAAAGTTTTCTTATCACGGCGGACACTGGACACAGACCTCGATGGTCAGCAAGAAGGTTGCCATTGTGAGGAGGGGCATGGCATAGAACTGGTCAGGCAGCGTCAAGTCGGTGAACCAGAACAGACCACCTGTCTTCATGCTCTCCACAGGTAAGTTTTGCCATCTGGCGTACTCCAACAAATACCGAAATAAACACTGGCAGCTGGAAAAGATGAAAATCACAGCAGCTTTCAGAGAGGAGAAACACACATGACATACAAATGAATAACCCCTAAACTCCCCCCCACCCCAAAAAATTTTAAGAAAAAAATTCATATTTGTTACAGCTACAGACTTTGGTTTTTTCTTATGGGGTAGTAGGGGGGGGGGGGAGTGAGGGAGGGATGAGGGGAGGGGCCACTTCGTCTCCTATATCCCTCTCAACAGCACTATTCTCGCAATGCTCATCTTGGCCATGCACACACAGCCACACCCAAGCTGTCCTGTTGCACCCTTAGCACCAGCAGTCCCCAGGAAGCAATCAACATCAGGTCACAGAGAGGAAAGCATACCACAGGAGACACCACACTGCTTACAAGTTACTTCAGTTTTGTTCAGTAGTGCGTGCCTTTACTGATACAACATAATTATGCAGGACAATCCCTTACTGAAACATGATCGCCCAGTCACAGAGCAAAAAGCCTTTGCCCTCCACAAAATGTAAAAATATACTGGTTATATTTGACACAGAACTGAAACAAAGAAAAAAAACAAACCAAAATACAAATAAACATACAAAACAAAACATAATGCTTATCTAATGCACAATGTGAAAACAGGCACATGAATTTTCAACAAATATGTCTCTTTAGATTCTCAAATAACAAACATGTGAACTTCACAACACAATACTCCCCAGATGGTTGTGAGCAGGAGAACCTAATCACCTAGTCAATGTATGAAATAGGAGTGGAAGCATGAGGAGGATAGGTCTGAAATGGAAAGCAGGAGAGGGTAGAAAGATGGACAGAGAAAGGGGGTGCAGGGTGTTGGGGGGAGGATGGAGAGAGAGAGGGCGCAGGGGAGGGGGGGGGAGGGAGAGAGAGAGGGCGCAGGGGAGGGTTGGGGGGGAGAGAGAGAGGGCACAGGGGGAGGGTGGGGGGGAGAGAGAGAGGCACAGGGGAGGGTGGGGGGGAGAGAGAGAGAGGCACAGGGGAGGGTTGGGGGGAGAGAGAGAGGACACAGGGGAGTGTTGGGGGGGGAGAGAGAGAGGGCACAGGGGAGGGTTGGGGGGAGAGAGAGAGAGGGCACAGGGGAGGGTTGGGGGGAGAGAGAGAGGCGCAGGGGAGGGTTGGGGGGAGAGAGAGAGAGGGCGCAGGGGAGGGGAGGGGGGGGGGAGAGAGGAGAGAGAGGGGCGCAGGGGAGGGTTGGGGGGAGAGAGAGAGGGCACAGGGGAGGGGTGGGGGGAGAGAGAGAGGGCGCAGGGGAGGGTTGGGGGGGGAGAGAGAGAGGGCAGGGGAGGGTTGGAGGGAGAGAGAGGAGGGCACAGGGGAGGGTTGGGGGGAGAGAGAGAGGGCGCAGGGGAGGGTTGGGGGGGAGAGAGAGAGGGCGCAGGGGAGGGTTGGAGGGTTGGAGAGAGAGAGAGGGGCACAGGGGAGGGAGGGGGGGAGAGAGAGAGAGGGCGCAGGGGAGGGTTGGGGGGAGAGAGAGAGGGCGCAGGGGAGGGTTGGAGGGAGAGAGAGAGGGAAACACAGGGGAGGGTTGGGGGGGAGAGAGAGAGGGCACAGGGAGGGGTGGGGGAGAGAGAGAGAGGGCACAGGGGAGGGTTTGGGGGGGGAGAGAGAGAGGGAAGGGTGCAGAGGAGGTTTGGGGGAAGGAGGGAGAGAGAGAGAGGGCACAGGGGAGGGTTGGGGGAAAAGGGGAGAGAGAAAGGGGGCTGGGGAGGGTTGTGGGGAGGAGGGAGAGAGAAAGGTCACAGGGGAGGGTTTGGGGGGTGGACGGGGAGAGAGAAAAGGCGCAGGGGAGGGTTGGGGGAGGAGGGAGAGAGAAAGGGCGGGGAGGGTGGGTTGGGGGAGGAGGGAGAGAGAAAGGGCGCTGGGGAGGATTATCAGGGAGGAGGGAGAGAGAAAGGGCGCAGGAGAGGGTTATCGGGGAGGGAGGGAGAAAGGACGCAGGGGCTGTCAATGCACAGAAAAGTGCTGGTGTGTGACAGCAGAAAAGATTATATTCACAGCTTTGTGTTTTTTTTTTTTTTTTTTTATTCCTCATATTCATCTAAGATACAGAAAACCATAACTTCAGATCAGTTGACGCATGCACACCTGTCCTTCATGTACTTGATGCTAGAGCTAGAAAAAGCATACATACAGACCAAAAAGCAACACTTCAAACTCTGCACAATAAAAAAAGACATGACATACACACACACCACAACAAATAAACACAGACAAATACACACTTTTGCCCACAAACATAAAGCTGAGACATACACATCTTCAACTTGTGCTGAAGGAAGAGATGTCTGGATCTCAGTTAAACATGTATACAAACAAAACACACCAAGAAGAAAAAAACGCACATACACAACTTGTAAGAATAATGTTAAAGTGAAAACTCCCAAAAAAAGACCCCTTGAACACAGAATCCCTCCCCTGAACTTTTACCCACCATATGGCCTGTATGTGGGATCCATCCTAAAGTTCTGCTCATAATGGACTGACCACACTAGGTGCCACAGTATGAGTGCACACCAGCAATAAAACTTTTTTTTATCTAAAACTAATCATAGGTATAAAGTTATCACTATTATCATGAATACTTACATAGCGCCTATACTCGGCTAAAGACAAGCTCTAAGTGCTTTACACTTGTTTACACAATGGGCTGCCTACCTGGGTAGTGCCAACAAAAGAGCTGCCAGCTGGTGCTTCATTCAGTCGTTTCCCATCTCATCCAGTCAATATTATTCACTCAATTTCCTTTTCCTTCATTCTTTCCATTTCCTACGCAGGGTGCATGCTATCTGTAACGTGTCATCCATACCAACTGCCAAACTGGCCTTCTCTTCCGAAAGTTGGTGATGGGATTTTACTTGTCTGCAGGATGTTAAGCATGCATTCACACACAGAATCTTGGTTTATAGTCTCATTCGAAGGCCTGTATGGGAAATGGAGTCAGAACCTATGCTAACTCCGAATTTGAATTTGTCTATTTAAAAAAATGCTTTTAATAAAACTACTTTGGAGGTCTAAACCACCAATTAAAAAAAAAGAAAGAGTAAACCGCTAAACATACAATACAGGCCATGGTCAGACATTATGCGCATACATACGAACATGAAAGACTGGCTCCACTGGTAGATATGGGGAATGAATTAAAGGCTTTTTTCCCCCTGTCTACTAGGTTGACCTCTTCTTTACAATTCCCCCTTTGTTTTTCTGCACCATTCCACAGGTGTATGAGGCAAGCTCTGTGGCCCAGTCACAAGGAAATGTACGCCACTGGACGACTCACACACTCCAACTTAGATATGAATAACAGAGACAGAAAAAAAAAAAAGTTGAAAACAATCTGGTTTCTAATTCTTCATCTTGTAAAGTTTTATATACAAACCAAAGAAAAATGCTGATGATGCAGATGCAAAGGTCCAAAAGGAAATCTTAAGTTTCTTGATTATGACATGACATTGTCTTTCTTCCCCTGCACAAAGCAATGGTAACTTTTAACAGACCGGTGGCTCAGAAATGTCAATATTTTCACTCTCAATTTCTTTGTCTCTAGTTAACTGGCTTCCCTAGAGAATGTTGTTTTCCTACAGACGTTTTTTTTTTTCCCCCCCCCCCCCCCCCCCCCCCCCCCCCACCACCTGCAAGATTTTTGTCTTTTCTCAAGTAGACTGACTTTTCCTTGAAAGATTCTCTCCCTTTACAGATTTGTTTTCCCAATAGTTCTATGATAAGAGTCGATGTCTCAATCGCAAGGAAGCAAACAAACATGGTTGCATCACACAACCTGACATATCTATAAACATCTATAAATAACAGGGACAGACATTAAAACAAAAGCCCAGATTAAACAAGCTAGTTTCTAATTCTGCATTTTCCCATTTACAGAAAACTTAATTTCTTTGATGCAAATGAGATATATATTGCTTTAAAGGGCAAAAAGTCAAAGAGGAAATCTTTCAGAATTATGTTCAGCTGTTCTTTTTGTACTCTCACTTCTTATAGAACAGGGAGTACTTTAGAATGGGAATGAAGAAATGCTGTCTGTGTGTGTGTGTGTGTGTGTGTGTGTGTGTGTGTCCGTGGTCAAAATGTGTTCCACTCGCTCCAGACGAAACTGCTGGGCCGATCTTTCTGAAAATTTGTAGGTATGTTCATTATGGGCCACGGATAATGCCCGATGTTTTAGACTACCGCTATAGCTGTTACTAACAGCTGTAACGGCCTGTAACAGTTTTTCTTCTTTATGGAATATCTCAGAAAGTACTTGGCCAATCTTTGTAAAAATGAGCAGGTATGTTTATTATGGGTCACGGATGATGCCCGATGTTTCAGTTTACCTCGTTATAGCCGTTACTAACGGCTGTAACAGCCTGTAACAGGTTTTCTTCTTTATGGAATATCTAAGAAAGTACTTGGCCGATTCTGAAAATTTATAGGTACGTTCATTATGGGTCATGAAAAATGAGCGATGTTTTAGTTTACCGTTAGAGCCATTACTAACGGCTGTAACGGCCTGTAACGGTTTTTCTTCTTTAATGGAATATCTCAGAAAATACTTGGCTGATCTTTGTGAAAATTAGCAGGTATGTTCATTATGGATCGTGGATGATGCCCGATGTTTTAGTTTACCCCGTTATAGCTGTTACTAACAGATGTAACGGCCTGCAACGGTTTTCCTTCTTTATGGAATATCTCTGAAAGTACTTGGCTGATCTTTGTGAAAATAGCAGGTATGTTCATTATGGGTCACAGATGATACCCGATGTTTTAGTTTACCATTGTAACCATTACTAATGGCTGTAATGGCCTGTAACGGTTTTTCTTCTTTATGGAATATCTGAGAAAGTACTTGGCCGATCTTTGTGAAAATTAGCAGCTATGTTCATTATGCGTCACGGATGATGCCCGATGTTTTAGTTTACTCTGTTATAGTCATTACTAACAGCTGTAACAGCCTGTACATTTTTTTTTTCTTTATGGAATATCTCAGTAAGTACTTGGCCGATCTTTGTGAAAATTAGCAGGTATGTTCACTATGGCTTACGGATGATGCCCGATGTTTTAGTTTACCGTTATTGCCGTTACTAACAGCTATATCGGCTCATAATGGTTTTTCTTCTTTATCGAATATCTCAGAAAGAACTTGGCCGAACTTTCTGAAAATTTTGTAGGTATGTCCATTACGGGTGACCGATGATGCCTGACATTTTAGTTTACCATTGTTGCCATTACTGACGGCTGTAATGGCCCATAATAGTTTTCCTTTTTTATGGAATGCCTCAGAAAGTACTTGGCCAATCTTTCTGAAAATTTGTAGGTATATTCATTATGGGTCACGGATCATGCCTGACGTTTAATTTACCGTTATGGCTGTTGCTAACGGCTATAACGACCCATAACAGTTTTTGTTTTTTATGGAATATCTCAAAAAGTACTTGGGCCAATCTTTCTGAAAAATTTGTAGGTATGTTCATTATGGGTCACAGAGATGCCTGTTGTTTAACGTTACCGTTATAGCCGTTACTAACGGCCCATAATGGTTTTCTTCTTGATGGAAAATCTCAGAAAGTTCTAGGCCGATCTTTCTGAAAATTTGTAAGTATGTTCATTAAAGGTCACAGATGATGCCAATGTTTACCAGAATAGCCATTACTAATGGTTACACCAGCCCAAGACGGTTTTTTACTCTTTATGGAATATATCATGCGTATTCAGGACAAACTGGGAGTACGTTTATATGCTTTGCACCTTGTTTTTTTCTGTTTCTTTCAAGCCATGCAACAAAAACAGTACAGTTCTCTGACTGGTAAACAGAACTACTCTCATTCTGCAACATTTCTGTTTCTGTCCTAGACTGACATCCAATTTGAAGATTCCCTCCCTTTACAGACTTTTTTTCTTTGGAGGAGAACTTTCCGTCTCTTCTAAACTCACTTTCAATTCAAGTCCCCCTCCTATAATAACTTTTTAATAAAGCATTTTTACCTTTGTCTCTACCAAATTCAGTTCCATATCCATAAATAGACTCCTTTCCTCGATACACTTCCCAGTAAGATTGCCTCCCTTTTAAGACCTTTTTCCATCTTTCTTTCTGAAACATATATATGTCTTGGCCTGCAACATTAGATCTGCAGACTGGTTAATGGCCATGCTTTGGACACAATCCCTCATCATCACCCTCACCCTCCCCAAAAGAGGCAACTTCCACTATGCCAGAATTAAGAACAATGAACCTGACCAGTCACACAAGTAAATGATGCTAAAAAATACTCTACACAGACTGGGGCCTCATGCAGAATAATCATGGAAGAACGAGCTGGCATCAGACATAAAAGGAGCACAGCGGAACAAACATTCAACTTCCAAGTTCTGTGTGGAACATACAGTCAGCATCAGCAAGACATCTTCCACGTCTTCATTGACTTTAAAAATGGTTTGACCGCATATGGCATGATGCACTTTGGGCCACACTATGGACCAAAAGCTATACAATCCAACAGCCGTACAAACCTGCCAGCAGTGTGATTTTGGTCCAGGGAAGAGTGGGAGACTGGTTTCACACATCAACTGGCCTGCGTGAAGGCTGCCTATTGTCCTCCACACAGTTCAACACCTTCCTTGAACTAATAATGACTGAAGTCTTGGAAGATCATATCCCCATAGTTAGTACCGGAGGGCAAACAATCACCAATCTCAGATCTGATGATGACATCGACGGCCTGGCTGGAAGTGCAGATGAGCTGGCTAACCTGGTGAAATGTCAGGACGAAACAGCATCCAGATATGGTATGGAAATCAGTGCGCGGAAAAAACTATGCTGATGAGAAACAGAGATGAACCCTTCAGGACACCACTCAAAGCCAGTGGTCAGCAACCTGAAACAGTTCAAATACTTTGGTGCCATATCAGCCAAGGAGGATCCAAGCTAGAACACTGCATAAGAACTACACTGATGACAGCTGTAATGGCGAAGTTAAAACCTCTGGAGTGATAAAAAGATCACCCTCTAAACCATACTGAAAATGTTGCACGCTCTCGTTGTGTCAAGTTCTCCTGTATGCATGCAAGTCATGGACTTCAACAGCAGAACTCCAAAGGAAGATCCAAACTACAGAAATGAGGTTCCTCAGACAACTCCTTGACATTTCATACACTGACTGTATCACTAATGAAGAGCTTGGTAGAAGAATGGGTCAACAGATGGGTCACATGAAAACATGCTGTCAACCATATAGAAGAAGAATTTGAAGTGGTATGGCCACTTATCCAGGTTGCTAAGCCTCTCTACGACCATTTTACAAGGAATGGTACAAAGAAAGCAGAGAAGTGGGCACCAGAGAAAGAGATGATCGAACATCATGGAATGGACCAGCAAAAACTTTGCCCGATTCCAGGTGCTAGCCAACAACTGGGGTCAGTGGACGCTTCTTGTTTGGCAAGCCACCTGCAGCACCCCTATGACCCAGGTGTGTTATGGGACAGAAGAAGGTGAAGGTGATTCTAGATTTACCTCCTAATACAAAATCTTTACCTGTAACAGTCTTACATTTTTTCCAGGTGCACCCTATCACCTGGAAATCCACAGTTTTAACCCACTGCAGCTGACTGCAGCTGTGTGCTGATAAAAATAAAAAATCACTTAACACTTTACCCTGAAAAAGAATGTCTTGGTAATGTGCTAATGCAAATGTATTAACCTATTTCTGACTCTGCTGCCAAAACAAACTTGCTCAAACAGTATTGTGTTAATGCAAGAGTATTAACCTATTTCTGACTCTGCTGCCAAAACAAACTTGCTCAAACAGTATTGTGTTAATGCAAGAGTATTAACCTATTTCAAACTCTGCTGCCAAAACAAATTTGCTGAGACAAACCCTCCCCTGCAGCCAGAGATACCTTAAAGAAAACACAGAAAAACTACTTCACACTCTGAAAAATAGTCAAAAAAATCCAAATACAGGGATGACACAGATACAGCATTAATTCTGAAGGAAGTTGTACATGGGAAATTACTAAGAAAAACACTGTCCTAACTGAAAATAACTGGACATGTTGGAAAACCTGAGCAATACTTGGCAATCCTGCGGCAGACATCTTGTTACAAGTTATCTCGTTATTTATCAAAAATGCGTTTAAACATGTTGTTGGTTTTTTTTCTGGAATATTTTTTGCATTTGTCTTTATCAGATTCCCCTGTCAACAAAAACTCCCTGTCTCCAAAAGATTTTGTTCTTAAGGATTTCTGGGAGTGACTGTGACCAGATTCCAGGATAATTTGATCCTAAGTACTGACCTGGGCCAGAGGCACCAGAAGTTCCTGAAACGGCTTGATGTCGTTGCGCTTCATGAAGTCCATCAGCTCATGGCCCGCCCTGGCAGCTGCAACAACAGAAACGCAGGTGATCATTGCGTTCAAAGTCACTTTTTTTTTTTTCTTTTTTTTGTTGTTGCTGTGTTCGCATTTTCATGAGCTTCAGAAGTATCATTTCTGGATTATTCATTCTGACTCATCCCCACACAGCATGCCATGCCACATACACCCCCAGCGGACACCATCATATCCATCCAACCATAATACCATGGCACTTGCTGATACATGCTGACTATGTGCAAGAACACTGAGAGGAACTCAAAGGTGAGGTCAAAGGCTGGCACCATGTTTAAGCCTTTTGTTTCTGATGATGATGAGGGCTTTGCTGTATGTTTCCTTTTATTATATATCATGACAGCAACCAGGTCTGAGAGATGCAGACACCTACAGATATAATATGATATCTAAGCAACACTCTCTGGCTCACATCAACTATGTTAAGTCTGTGATTCCCATTGAAGTCCACAGCATACTCTACAATACTGAATAAAGACCAGGGAGGGGAGTGGAAAAGATGCAAAAAAATATCACAAATAAATGCCTCTGCTGGGATTGTAACCCACAACCTCCCAGTCTGCAACGCTAGCCACAGCACCAAAGAGTTTTCATTGTCATTCATACCTTAGACATTTCGTTCAGTTGTGCAGACGATATGCAAGTTCCAGCTGTATAATTCACAAGAGATTTCATAACTTCAGCTCTGCCCAAATTGCCTCCACTGAATCATGTGGACCAATATCAAGTGGCCCTGAGAAGGACTTGTTTTGGGCTTTTGAAAGAGGGCAAAGGCAGGGCACCACCACTGATGTGAACATCGTATCCTCCAAGAAGTGAATGCCAGCCTCCACCCACTCTAGCCACAAGGGCAGACCAACTGCAAACCACCACTTCCACGACTTCCACCTGTCTCAGGAACAATATGTCCACAAGAAGCTCCAGCTAAAACGACACTAACCTCACCCTCATCACAACACATAACTTCTTAGTTTTCTGAGCGATTTCAGTATTGTGAATTCCTTTACCCTACACTTAACCAATAGAGCACTACGCTCTATCTCCTTGAGAATGGTCAGCTAGAAGGATGACGACTGAAATCACTCAATTAGAGCCATATTACACCATCTTTACTTGGTGAGTGCGCCACTGAGACCAGTGAGGGTGAAGAAGAAGGAAGTAGTAGGGGAGGGGTAGGAGAATATGTGCAGTGAGAGAGGGGAAGAGGGGAAGGGAAGATTAGTGAGGAATGCATACATCACAGTCCATGAAGAAATAGGACAGCCCCTAATATTTGATATGAAAAAAAGACTGTTCCTGCATGATTGATACAAAATTTTGATGTCTTTCTGACGCTACCTTATATTATTCTATTCATTCTTCTGAACTACATGATTCATGTGAGAATCTTTCCCAGCTCCCCATCTTCCCTAAATCAATGAGATTACGACTGGTGATGTTATGAAATTTTGTTGTTGACGAGACAAACAGATAAGTACATGAAAACTTTGAGTGCAGAGATGAAGTGAAAAGGAAAAGCATACTTTGGACCATAGAAAGTGAAAAACATACTTTGGACCACAGAAAGAGGAAAACGTACTTTGGACCATAGAGAGAGGAAAAAAACATATTTGGACCACAGATAGAGGAAAAGCATACTTGGACCATAGAAAGAAGAAAAGCATACTTGGACCATATAAAGAGGAAAAGCATATTTGGACCATAGAGAGAGGAAAAACATATTTGGACCATAGAGAGAGGAAAAACATATTTGGACCATAGAGAGAGGAAAAACATACACTGACAGTGGAAAGACCAAGGTACTACATTTCAGTGCCCTTTAACCCTCTTGTATTTGTTTTGCCCATATCCGGCCGCTCGGGTTATCTCCCGTGGTGTTTGTTACGGCCGCAAACGGCTGCACGTGCCATGTTACTTTCCCTCACACACTGCAAGCTTGTTTTAAGTCAAGACTGGCCAAAATAAATCAGCATCCCTGAGAGGGTCCAATGAAATCTTAGCAGTAGTATGGGGTGTGGGAAACGATTCATTCACGAAGACTAGGGTCGTGAACTGACCGCTTTCCATTGCTGCAGACGGCATTGCCTTGTTTCTGAAAATGGTGTCTGCTAGTGTTTCTACCAACGGTGATTTTTTGGATTATATGAAAGAGGAGTTTGGATGATATATTACAAGAAAAGTAGAGAGAGATATGAAGAGAGGAGTTAAATGAAAGTGATGTGGATGTGGGAGAGGAAGAAGAGGGAGAGAAGGCAAAGAATGTGATGAGGATGATGATGTGCCTTTGCCTGCGTTTTTTGATCACGTGGCAACTGGCGACTTCTGCACCGTGGTTCAGCCTTTTGAGGAGGAGACTGGGCCAAATCATGATTTGCCAGACACAGCTACACCCTCTGGTTATTTTTTTCTGCTCCTGCTGCAGTTTTTTTTTTACTACAGCTGCTGATCAGACAAACCTGTACGCCAGGCAGCAGATGGCAAAACGGGGACAACCTGACCCACTTTGGCAGGATACACACCTGCCGAGATGCGCACATACGTAGCTGTACTGATCATGATGGGGATCAAACGTCTGCCAAGACTCTGGTCTACTGGTCGACTGAATTTTAGATTTAGCAAGCTGTGGATCAGTGGGGTCATGTTGAAAACAAGGTTTCTCAAGCTGAACCAGGCTTTTCACCTGAGAGACACACTGAACACATCTGGCTGCGACAGTCCTGACTACGACCCACTGTTCAAGATCTGGACCTTCCTCGACATGATTCTGCCCTTATTAAAAAAAAAAAATTTTCAAGCCATGCCGTGACCTTTCTGTTGATGAAGCCATGATAGGATTCAAAGGGCAAGTATTTTTCAACCAGTGCATGCTGGCCAAACCAACGAAGTGGGGCATAAATTATGTGAGATGTGCCACACTGGCTACTGAATCAACTTCAACATCTACACAGGCAAACATAGCCGCACTAATACAAATGTACCCCTTGGACATGAAGTTGTGGACAAAATCGCTTCAGAGTGCTATGGGCAAATCAACATCTGTACTTCAACTGTTTTTTCACCTCTCTGTGCCACTCATGCGACACCTGTCACAACACGGGACATACACCTGTGCCACAGTGATGTCCAACTGCAAAGGGTTTCTGGAGATGGTGACCAAGGTTGGCCTAAAAAAACAAGGTGAGCTGATTCAGATGCAGAAGGGCCCCCTGATGGCGACAGTATACAAAGATAAACGTCCTATCTACTTCCAGTAGCCATCAGCCATCAGGTAAGACAACACCTGCACCTGACAGCGACGACAAGCTGCAACCCCATGTCATCAAGGCCTACAACCACAACATGGGAGGGGTGGGACAAGTCTGACCAGCCCAGGGCTTACTACCCTGGTTGGCCATCAGATTAAGAAGTGGTGGCGTTACTCTCTTCACAGAATTCCATTATTCATGCAGTGAACATTATCATCATTTTAGCTTCACCAGTGGCTTTCAAGCACAGCATGATCAAACAAGCATGCTGATGTTGAAAACACTTCAGCCTTCAACACATAATTCTGCTGTGTATTGGATGCATTCCCAAATGCGAGTCACCCACTTTGCTTAGTCACACTGCTGATTTTTACCAAACTACAGACTGATTCATGTTTGGACACTTTCTTCAAATCTTTGTAGCTTCAGCATATTATTTCACCCTCCCCCTCAGGCAGTCAGGAATCTCTCAGTCACTGCATGTACATAATTTTACTACATTACCTTAACTTGACAAGTGATCAAATCACCAATCAGATTCAGTTGGGTATCTGTACCCTGAGCAACCCCATCCCTCTTCTGTTACGTCTCTGACTTTTACAAGTTCAGTCAGTCACTTGCGGGCATATTTCTTGGCAACAAGCCAGTCAGCTCCAGCTATGTGATGGTTGCAAAATGCCTCAACTTGGCAGACACACTGGGAGTTTAACAACCATGCAGTAAACTGAATGCACATACAAACTACAAACTTCATGAGGGACAGCGACTCTAACTGCTGTCTTTCTTTTGCATTGTTTGAACTGCCATTTTCTGTTGTTTGGGAGTTCATGACTGTCAATGCTCAGCTTGCACCAACGTTGTTTGCACTGTTTATGCCATTCTCTCGATTTATTACTTTTTAATGTTACTGTTCTCACTGCTTATCAACTGGTTGCTGCCAGCATCTAGATTTTCAATGAAAGTTTCGCTGGTGCATCTTTCATACAAGCAACTTCACAGCCAGGGAATTATAACATGTAAAAGTTCTATGGCAAATATCAACACCATGCTCACCTTCCACAGCGTTTCCACTTTGCCTGGCCTGGGTGAACTTTTCCTGTAGTCTTGTCATGGTGGGCATGTGATTATGCATGTGTGCCACATTGCGCTGGGACTTGATCACCAGGGGAAACATCATCAATCGCACACAGACCGTGCCTGGACAGGGACAGAAGATACAGAATCAGAACACACTAAACAGGCACAGCACTGTGTTTTAAGAGACTAGCAAGCCCGACAGGACATGTCATAAAAGTCTAACGAATTTCATAGCAACAACTTGAACACGGCAAGTCCTTGTAAGGGCGTAAATGAATAATGTCAAATAAGACAGTGAAAATTCAGTACCATGAATTTTCTAAAGTGAACACATACATGCCCACCCAAAATCTTTCCATCCAGAATAAAATCATGATTAAACTGAAAAGTTTTCAACAAGTTTCAGGAATGCACTATATTCAGATTACAAGTGTCATGCTGTGCAGATGTACATGTATGGATGTTCGCATACTCACATAGCATGATTATCTACCATGACTGATGCAGATCATGCACAATCAAAACATTTCTCCTTTCTTCTTTTCAGTTTATGTCCTTACCAAAAACATGGCTACTGCTCATCATCATATGTGAGCAACTCCCACAAAATGATAGGTAAGTCAAATTTTGAACTTATTAAGTTATGTACCTTAACAGAAAGAGGAGAAAAAGATCTCTCCAATGATATACACAGAATTTCGGCATGTTAAAAAATGAAAAACTTATGACCCTTCAAAGAGTCCCATTAACATGGTAGCCAATTTAAGAAAAATGGCTTTAAAGTTTCCCTACTTTCTCCCAACCATTTTTCCTCAGCAACCAAGGTTTAATTTTACTGTAAACTTATGAAAATGTGTGAAACCATCAACATAATCATTGTAAACACATTAATAATTGAATTTTATCCCCAGTCAAACATATATTGGTGTATTTAATGGCTGTTCAGGGCACTGAAAAAAAATGTCAAAAATCCTATTTTTTAATGTAATAGATACTTTTTTTTAATGTTATCTTAGCACAGATACACTTATCAGAATTGATTGAATTAATACGCATTTTCTAGTTTCATTTTGCCCAGCGTTTGAAAAAAAAAAAGGGTTCTTGAATGGAAAAAAAGATAGTTCTCTTGCACTGTACCTTATCAGAAAACAAACGCTTGTGCATTATTCTTTCTTCTTCCTTTACAGTTGCCTGGGTGGAATCTCTCTTGTCCTCTCGCGCACACACACGCACGCACGCACGCACGCACGCACACGCATGCACACACATACACTAAATCCCAACGTTCAAAAACCTGTGCCCCCTCTCCTCTCCACAAACATGCACACACACACACACACACAATACGTGGGCCATCAGCAGCTGGAATGCATTAAATGATCATTTTGATCTGCATACAGTTACAGGAAAACTATTCTGCCATTTGTAGGTCTGGCAGAGGCTGCCCACTGCAGTCCATACCTGTATCTGTTGCATACATCACTGTCACCTAACTCTTAGCATTATCGCGACGGCATTATACTTGACAGACCTGCACTTTCTTCAATTCGTACAACTGGCTCTCATTTTCTTTTTTCATCTTCGATTTCGAATCTAACAGGCTGAGACTGACACATGCCAGTCGAAGTTGATGGGGAAATCCCATCGTCAGCTTCGCTGTGAGTTTCTTCATTGAAATCAAAATCAGAATATTCCTTTTCATAGCTATTGCTGGTGGAGAAATATTCGTTTATAAGGCCACTAATTCCCTGGCCTTCATAATCGAATACATATTTCCTGATTTTGATTACTTAAACAGCGTTACAATACGCCAATCCATGATGGTGTTTTTTTCGAGTGAAGCGACGACAAAGGCAAAACGCAGTAGATTTAATTGAGCTGTGGCCAATGAAGGCAGCGTCTCTGCTGTCAGCTGAGTAACTAGGGCCATTTCGGTATTTATTACTAACTGGTTGGAAGGCTTTCTTTTTTGGTATGACTTTGATTGCTAAAGGACTGATTGTTTTTAAGAAAATTGTGCTTTCTTTTGTGTACGACTTTCAAATGATGCCTCCTGCCAGGCCTTCTGATTGGTTTATTTAACGTCTGTTCACCATAGTGTATAGACAATTTAAAATCCAGCTAACACACACTGAGCTTTTTCAAATGTAAAAATGTGCGACAAATGCTTGGCAGGGGCTGCTAATAGAGGGATGTGCACAGGGGCTCTGCGAGGGATGTCCATTATCTGTTAAAAATGAGTAACTTTTCGCAATCGGTGCTGCTTAAAATTGATGACATGGAGTGAAAAAAATTCATTTAATCACATTTCTAGCTTAATTTTGGTAAAATCAGTGAAACATAAAATGCTTTAATGGTTTTCCTATGTGTTGGTGCAAAAAATCTCATTTCACCCCAAATGACCCTCACCACTCTTTGTTGCCCGCAGCGGTGATCAGCCATGCATGACTTATCTATCATTTTGTGGGAGGCCTTCACATATTTCCTGAAGGTCTGCTTTTGCTTGAACTTTTTTTTCTTTTTTTTTTTTTTTTTTTTGTTTCACATATGGCATGATTTAATGTCTACCTTCAACATCAGTTTCGCACACTCTGATTGCTTACTACAGCTTTCTTCACTTCAGCTTTGTTCCATCACTTCCATGGCCTGTTGCCTACTTACGCTCATATGGATAGTGTCTAAGTTACAACTTTAGGTCTGTGGTCAAGTTTGTCCTTTTGAAGAAAAAGGTACACCCTTTTGTTTGTTTGTTCCTGTGACAAGCAATCCACAACCGTACAAGTCATCAGTTTTGACATTTCTCTGAAATACAGCTGTTGGTAGGTTGAGATGGTAGGTATGTCTGACAGAAGCATGAACTGCAAACAAAACGATATTACTTCAAAGTTGAAAATCAGTTTTAAAGTTTGCAAAATCACTGACTGCAGAACAGATTTATATCACGGACTGTCCAGTATACACAATCAATAGCTTCAATCTCTCTTTCATTAGAAATAAGTAGTCCTTGATTTCCATTGATAGATCAACTGGTTTATCATCCAAACAGATACATACAAACCGTGGAAGTACTTTGTCACTATTGGTCTCCTAAGTAAGTATGAGAAAAAAGGTCTGCATACAGACCCCATGCAACATCTGCACAAGCAGACAGCCAATAAAGCTCCCATGTCTGCAAGATCAATTCTTATCATTACTGGCAGGGCATTCAGTAGCCTTGAACACGAGGCAATGAATAAACCTTGGAGTAAAAAAAAGAAAAAAGAAAAGAAAAAAAGGATGGCAGTATGAAACTGTTCTGACCACACACACACAAAAAATCCTTTCAAACTAAATTAAAAAACCTGATATTTAAAAAATAAACTAACAAACAAAAACACACACACAAAAACCCCTGTCATCTGTTGGTTCCAAGAGACAAACCACTAACAACTGGAAATCAGGAGTCACATACACCTTTGATTTTAACAAATTATATCAAAAACTTTCTTTTTGTGTGTGTGTGAAACCTTCCTTTCTTGAAAACAAAATCCTTCTTTGTCTTATCTCTGTATCAATCCATAGTCATATTCTTCTTTCCCCCACCTCCCTCCCCACACAAACACCTCTTCCCCCCCAAGTGGCATACAAGTCATGCTTTGGATAAAAAGAAAGTATAAACGCACTCATTTAGAAATATAAATGCACTCATTTACAAGTATTTACGCATTCATTTAAAAGTATAAACACACTTATTTAAAAGTTACACTGTGCAAACAACCTAGTTCCTCATACATATGCCCCCCCCTCCCCCCCCCCCCCCCCCCCCCCCCCTCCCACACACAAACACAAAAAAAAAAGCAAACTACTGTAGTCAACAGTCTCACCAATGACAATGGCTTCCCACCACGGCAGCCCCGAGACATGGAGCAGCTCCAATGCCTGCTGAACTACACCACTTGGGGACCAACTCCCCAGGCCCACGCTGCTTAGCGTGGGCTCCCCTAAAGCATTAAGAAGTTCAGGTACATTCACATCCTCAGGTTCCGGCAAAGGTGGGGGTGGTGGAATGTAGTCTGTCGGTGTGGCCTGTAAATGGTCAGAGACTATCATATGTTAAAAGTCATTTGTAATAATGAAAGTGATAAAATACAATTACAGTACACTGCTCTGGCAACATTTCTAATCAATACCAAATGAAAACACCACCAAACAACATTTACATGGAACACATGAAATACAAATATTTTTCATGATGAAAAGAGCCTTTCTACATAAATCAAGATCATCACTGTGTTGCAAACTACTGCCATGTGAATTCTGTGGTCTCAGTGTGTTACACAAACCAAAATAACTTTTCAGGTTACTTCAATTAAGTCTTCGATTATCAGACTTACTTAACATTCCTTAATGAAGCTTATTCTTCATCGAAGAAGAAAAAAATACTTTTCCTGAGATCAGGCATACTTGGGAAACTTCTTTCCTCTATACAACTGAAATCTGAAGGCTTCTATTGCATTTCAGCATGATTCAAAATTACCGTTAGCACATGGAAATCTTCTGATGCATTTCAGTGATTCATGTTACTGTTAGCACATGGAATGCATATTTTAATACTGAGAGAAGGCCATGTTCTTCACATGGATTGCATATTTTACACACAGAGAACACCAGTCACACACACACCACACACACACACACACACAAAGTTTTCAGAATGATTGGAATATAGTGCTTTTGGTCTGTCTTTCTTTTAGGTCACAATAGTAGCCATGTGACTAACAAAAAAGAAAAAAGAATGTAGTTTAAAAAAAGAACAAGTCAATCATTATTTAATGGCATCCAGTAAAGCTGGTGTAACTCAGTCTTCAAGAATAAGACAAAATGACAAAATGCCTAGCATCATTGTAGCTGGCAGCAAAAGAATATATTGAGAGCATGTCACTTCACCTTATCAGCGGCAGCATCTATGACAGCAGAGGCTGTTCTTGTTGCTGACTCAGAACTGCTCCATCTGACTGGGTGGACTGACTGTTGACAAGGACACCAGCCGGTGTTGACTGCTACAAGAAACATGGCTGTGAAGGAAGCTGGACAATGACCTGTGCCTTGAAGGAACAAGTCTGACATGGCCCTGCAAAATGAAATGACACTGACAGATTTCAGGTAAAATCAAGTGAAGATTTTTAAATTCTGTTTTTTCTTTCTCCTCTCTCCCCTCCCCCGCCCCTTCCCTCCCCCTTCTTCTTTTTTGTGTTTACAAACAGCAGAATGGAGATTTGTTCATCTTAAATCTCTCTCGCTCTCTCAAATTTTGTACATAGGCAGCTTTTTCATTCTCACTCTCTATAAGTCTATACACGTGTATACATACATACATACACTATCTATCTATGTAATCAGTGTAATAAGCCATGTCGAATAACTTCTTACAGGTTCTGATTTCATCTTCTTAGGTAAACTTAGGTTTACCTTCCTACTTTGAAATGAGACATGCTTACACGCCTTGCAGAGCTGAGAAAGAATATAAAGTATTCACTTTTTCTTTGAAACAGAATGCAGATCAATTGCTGAACTGTACATGTGTTTCGACTGACATTTCAAAGTCATCAGATTCTTATGCATTAAGTTTTCTGCTTTGTCCCAGAAATGTTGTGTTGTCTGCTGTAATGTTTTGTAAGTGGTTCTCTGAATGATGTGTTGGAAATGAAAGCACCACTCACTTTTGTGCAAGCACCTTTAAGCTGGGAAAGAGCTGTCTGTTCAGTCCCCCAACAATCTCTCAAAAGAGGGCAAGAGTAGCAAGTGAATACTACAAAGGTCCAGCTGAGACAGTTCTATTGTAAAGTAGTGTGAGGAAAGAGGAGGAGAGGGTGTGATGGGCATTGAATAGTTGGAGGCATGATCTCACCACTATCTGCAGACCTGACACGTTTATGTCACCTGCATGCAAGATCCGTAAAAGAATCCAGCCTTCCACCTTGCAGATTATGAAATCTCAAACATAATTGCATAGCTTCTTCTTCTTTTGCGTACGCAGGCTGATACTCCTGCGGACACTCCTGTATAGACAGGCAAGGATTTAATCCCATCTGCCCAACAATGGGAGTGGAGTTTTTGTGGCACGTATGACCATTTTTTTTTTTTTTTTAACCCGCCATTCAGGCAGGCATACTCCATCTTCGGGGAAATAACTGCACAGCAAGCTGTCAACACCACTTGTGGCTACATGGAGCCAGATACTGACAGTGAGACAGCATTTGCTAAGCAGTATGACTGATTCCACTGCATCTTTTGCAACTGCAACCAGAAAAAAAGGAGTTTGTTCAAGCCCTGTCTTCTTCCAAATTTTTCATCGGTGGTTGGCAGACTATCCTTAACACGCCTGTCCTTTCCCCCATTCCTCTCCCTGCCCCAAACTATTTATCTTGGTATTCCTTATTTTCTCCGCTGCACTCTCCTGATTTCCTTTACGTAGTATAACCAACTGGTTCATGCAACGTATATATATAGTTCAGAAGTAAAATCTGTCCTTGGACCACGGTGCTGACGACACAATCGTGATTGCGACTAGTGTCACCACTAAGAATAAAGATGACTTGCGATGCCCTTCACTAGCTAAATAGAAATGACACTTCAAGCCAACAGTAAAAAAAAAAAAAAAAAAAAAAAAAATAAAATAAAGCGCATTATTTACCCTATGGACTTCAAACGCTAGTGGTACTATCTCTGTGCGTAAATATTCTGCACTTACCTGATGCTGAACAAATAGGCAATGTTTCAACTGAGCCCTTGCAAAAGATCGCACATGCTGCAAGCAGGCAGCCATGATAGTTATTTACGAAATAAAACCATACGTATGTACAGTATATGTCAATCCATTGATTTAAAAAAAGTGTCCTGACCATCATGGTAAAAAAAGAAAACAAAAATGAAAATGAAATAAAATATCTGAACAAACTGAAACAAACTGTCAGTGTTAACAGTTCTTTTTACGTTGTGTTTGGAGAGTATTATGTAATCCTTCACTGCAAGTATTAGTCCTGCAGTGGCTAGGAGTCCACAGATACAAAAATTTAATGGGCCCCAAGCGCAGTGTACTCTCTGCACAGTCGAAATCGCATGCCAACCGTTTGCCAGAAGAGCAACCCCAATAAAATAAAAACATCAGAAACTTCAGTCCTGTGAGACATTATTGTGGTTGTCTCTAATGCAATTCCAATATGTTGTTTTTGTTATTTTCTTGTGTGTGTGTAAATACACCTCTCTCTCTCTCTCTCTCTCTCTCTCTCTCTCTCTCTCTCTCTCTCGTGTGATTCGAGCTTTTACTCCAAAATCTTTGTGCCCCAGCATTAATGTTGGCACAGGAAGTATCCGTAGCACTGAGCTGTTAAAACGAAATTTAAGAATATAATCATGTCAATTTATAATAGAGAAGAAGAAGAAGAAGAAGAAGAGAAACCTTCAGAGATAGGGCCACTTCCATCAATGCAAAGTTCATTTAATCGTTGACAGTCATTAAATCTGTACTATTTCTTCACAAATACTTGTGAAAAATGCAACATCTAGAAATCAGAAAATGCGATTTGTTTGGCCAACAGGGCAACAGGTTTTTTTTTTTTTTTTTTTCCCAAAACGAAAATGCCGCCTGTTTGACACTTGCCACCATGACAATACTCAATAGTATTCAATCTGGAAAGGCCGAGTCGTGGACTGCAAGGACAATTATGTCACCACCCACCATCTGCATGTTCTGTCGACCACTTGAATATGCATCATTATTCAAGGGGTGTCCATATATATTATTATACAGAATACAGTCAGGGTAACTGAAGAGAAGAGCAAGAATCTTCCTTCACCCCCCCCCCCCCCCTTTTTGTGTGTGTGTGTGTGTGTGTGTGTGTGTGTGTGTGTGTGTGTGTGTGTACATTCATAAGGTTAAGGTTTGTCTTTCTATCAGGCCTATGTGTGAGTATCATGTTTATCTGTCAGCCAAATCCACCTCCTCAAAACCAACCAAGAACACATGATCAGTAGGCAGTCATGAGAGTTTCTTCTTCTTCCTCTAATGTCCGGGGATGGGGGGGGGGGGGGGGGGGGGGGGGGGGGGGAAGGTTGGAGGGGAGAGGGTGAGGTGGGATTGATCTTGATTAGAATGTAGGTTATAAAAAAATAAGAAGAAGAAAGAAAGAAAGAAAAGAGAGAGTTCTGGTCTTTGTGTTTATACCTCCAGAACCATTTCAAGATTTTTAGAAACTTAAAAAGCATGTGCAACAAAGAAACTGTCAAACATAACCAGGATAAATATTATTTGGAATTATGGTCTATGAACGGTTATGATTTTGAACAGTTTGCTCTAAAATGTGTGGCGAGTTAAACAACATTGGACTTTTTTCTTTCTTGTTAACCTTTGAATCAAGCTGTTATGAAGTGAATAAATATATAACCCATTACATAGACGCTATCAAAGTAAATCAATATACTAATGAATAATTACGACAGATTATTATTTTTTTTATTGATAAATGAATGAATAAATAAATAGATAAATAAATAAATAAATAAAATAAAGAAGCTACTGACATGAACATCAAAGTACCAAGCCTTAACCTATTGGTGTTCTCAGGTGGTACTTAAAAAAAAAATGAAAATAAGTAAATTTAGATTTTTGTTTGTTTGTGGGTTTTTTTCCGATCCAAACTTTTGTTCCAAGCACAGAGAAGTTGAAAGTTCAATCAGAGTCAAAAGAAGGCTGGACGAAGATCCAGCAGAAAACCTGATCGTTCAATACAAAAGGAGCAGATCAGACGGCGATAAAGCAAACGAGTCTGCAGAGTTATGCCTGAGCTTGGCTACAACAGTGAAAATATCATGGAAACAGGACGCGGGCAATGCCCTGGAGCGGGGCGAATCATTAGTAAGTAACTAAGCCCGAAAATAATTAAGTCTTGGAATAATGAACAAAGGTTTGAAATGGAACTAAGCCGGAAAATCAGCGGCGACAGACAAAGCCCCCAATGTGGTGTTTTCGGGGTGGTTCAATGTGACTGGAAAACCGTAGCTAGGGGGCAAGGGGCGGGACAGTTTTTGTGTGGGCTGGGTTCCCCTGAAACGAAGTTTTTCATGATTGCAGCTGCAAGCTAAATAGAGATGGACACAAGAGTAGGAAGGGGTGGAGGAGAACTATCAACATTCTGGCAGTTTAAACAAGAGCAGGAGAGTGAACGTGTCAAATATAGTTTCCTTGTGTTGCCTCTGCTGTTTTCAGGTCATGCATGATAAATGGTTTAAAAAACACAAAGAACAACACCCGCTGTGAAAATAGGGATAGTCAGATACACCGGCTGTTGTAGGGGGTGAAAGGAAGTTGACCTTACGACGTTTCCTAGTGGAGCGTGATGGAGGCAGGATTATGTTGGAGTAGGTCATAGACAAGAAACACAACAAAACAAAAAAAAAACCGGCCAACAAGAACCAAGAACTAAAGGAGAGATAAAAAGAAAAGCGCGCCTTTAAAACTAGAAGTGCCGATAGCGGGTTTCCGACCATAAGCCCTCTGACTTAGTTTGTATGGCCCAGCTGCAGTGGAAGGATGCAGAAGGGCAAGAACAATAGTCCTTTCACTTCCACTGGAGTTTATATTAGAGCACAGTTCACAGGCGTAGTGAAACAGAGTTCTTTGCCATCGTCGCCAGGTCATGGGCAGTGAACTGTTTTATGAATTATGATAAAGTCAGTTGTGTTCGGTGCTCGGGACTGGCAATGAGGAAATTGAGCCAGTTCCTCTTCCTAAAGCGAGTGCTTTATTTAACCTTTCTTGTGAGCTTGAAGGTCATTTACCGCATTTACGGTGTTGGTGTGGTACATTGGGAGGTACTGTTCTAGTAGCTTAGAACAAATATCAGACCGCGCTCTGAATCAGTTAAGTGAACGGCCTCATGAAGTGTGTCAGCGAAGTTTCAGGCAAACACGTCTAAATTACACACGGTTGGAGTGTTAAATAGGCGAGTGTGCTTATTTTAATTGTGAGGTAGAAAGACAATATCAATTATGTTACTGCTCTGTATTCAACAGGGAAAACCGACGGTTGACAGCCCCTCTGGACGGTGGCGGCCGGGGCTAAAAACATAGGAGGACCTTCTGATGGTATACTTATGATTGTTTACATTGGAAAGATTAGAGATATATGCGGAACTAGCTTATGGTCCTCGCTCGGTGACACTGGTTTCGTTTTTGCTGTTGACCGTGTCCCTGAAATTGCGCGTTCTTGTTAAGTATTTTAAGGAAGGAGCTGTTATCTGTCATGGCAGGGTGCTGTGGCAGTAAGCTGTTTGCGCTTGACGTCAGAAGATCCTTGGACATGTTTTTGGGCATTTGGTTTGCTTGCGAAGGTTGACTGTTGGGTTTGGTTACCTAAGGGCGTTGGACAGGGGGATGGGTTTTTTCATGTTTGGTGGTGGGCTTGAAGGTGTCCTGTTTGGGGTTTAATCTTAAGAAGCATTGGACACTGTTTTTTCATGTTAATGATGGGATGCTTAGACAGTGACGTGTATGGTTTCGACTATAAGGCTTGGGACATGGGTGTATAATTTGATGGTTCATTATGTTGCGTGAGGTGGGTGTTCTGTTGTGTTAGACTGTAGCCCGGCTTGTGGTCTCAGGTGTAACATGTTCTTGAATGGAAAGCGGCCTGCTGGTGCTGATACAAATATATCAAGGTCCGGAAAAGTGCAGTCAGCGGGTTAGTGGTCTGGCACAGGGCATGGAAAGGATACAAGGCAAAGTATTTAGATACTGTGCGCAGTGGTGCCAAATAGAACATGGCTCAACAGTGGTACCTCGTTAGGTTAATAAAAGTCATTTGTTGGGTATTTGTTCAGGAGGGGGGGGAGGAGGGGGGGGGGGGAAGAAACACGATTTCCAGTCTTTAATTGTTCTTTCTTATGGTTTTACAAATCTTTTAATAAAATTTTGTGTGTGTGTTGTTTAACAGAGCACGTTTTCCTTAGAATATTATATGTACTGATCTAAAGGGATGGGTTGATTGTTAAATTGTAATGATGCGGGGGTCTCTGAAGAAAGTTTTGTCATTTTTCTGTGACATCGCGAAATTCCTTAAGGGCTATAGCTGGCCCGGAGAAAGCGCCCATTGAGAAATAATGCATTATTGGTGAGCATGATTAATTTGTGTTTTCAAAAAACTTGGAGATGCCCCCCCACAACCAGGTTCTTAAGTTAGACTATTTTATACAACTTTCTCTTAGGCATATGAAGTGAACATGGTTTTGTGTTAGGCTGTCCAAGTACACCAGCTTACTTTACAGAGCCGTAGGGCATGATCAATCGTGATTTTTGTGGAGCCATCAAAGACGTGTGTGGTTTGTAAGTTAAGTTACACTTTAGTCACGGCTGAAACAACTAATTTTTCGAGGATTCAGCTACTGTGAAACTCGTCCGGACACGAGAATGCCACTACCCTGGCGGGGACAAATAACAACCAAAAGCAAAACAAAAGAATCACAAACTAGCTTACACCAGGCGTCGTGACGCCAGCGTAACATAAAAGGTAGAGGAAAAAGATACCGTGTCATAGAAAAAAAAATCTGAACAAATGCCGAAAGCCGTGACCAAAGGGATCCTAAATGAGCTAACAGTAGCAGAATTGACGGAAAAAGCGCAAAGAAGAGGCTTGTGAGCACCACCAAGAAGTGGTCAGGACTTTAGTGAAGACTAGGAGGGCCGAGGTCATTCTTTGGTAAACCAAACAACAGAAAAAGGGAACAGAGGTTTCGGGCAGCTCAGGGAGCCCAATTTGATTGGGACAGAGTGACTAAGCCAACGTTTGTAGTCACAAAGTCTATACAACGGTGTTGGGAAAACATAGATTCTGTGGAGCCACATGCAGAAATTGGGGGTCGGCAGCTAGTCGTGCACCGACGTCCGGTATCATCCATGAGTGTCGATTGAGACTTGCTAGTTGATGTCAAAAAAAGGTCGGGGGTGAAGGCTTAAGCGAAGGGCAACACCATCTATCAGGGTATGGATTACACATGATGGCCAAAAGGGTCCTGTGGATCACGCAACCGACAAGGCATCAACACAGGAAAGCGAAGTTATGGAGGTGCTGGGTCATATTGTCTATTATAGAATCAAAACACAGCAAGGCCCAGCATAATACAGGATTTCCGAAGACGATCAATCAAAACGATCTTGAAATCCACATGGTTGACGCCAGTCCCTGAAATACGCTTGCAAATAGGCGTGAGCTGAACCGTTTGAAGAATGTGATGAATGTGTATGATGCCTAAGATGAAGCAATGAATTAAAAGAGCAAACATGGAGTAAGCTGACTAAAGGAAAACCCGTGATCACATGGTAAGCGTAACCATATGAGACCGGAGCTAACCACTAGGGGGTGCGACTTAAACTGGATGAAGGTGAGCTCAATGTCCTGGAATTGACATGGTGTCAAATTAAGTGAGGTAGCTCGTGTTGCATGGGATTTTGAATTTTTCCTTCCCCATCAATCAAACGAAGTGTGATCAATAGAGTTGTAGGTGTATTGTTTAATTTTTCACGATTTCAGGTAAAAAGTAACGCATACTGGGACATCAAATAATTATTTGCGGGTGGCAGTGGTTGGTGGATAGGTTGCATGTCTCAACATGCCACTAAGATCGGTTTGGGGCTAGGTCGACCATAACATGGTCAGTGTTTTCTGTTAGAGTCAAATCTCTTGTGGGATTCGTTTTTGTTTTTTTCGTTCAATATGTAAAATTTGGTTATTAAAAATTTCTTGTTGTTGGCCAAACCATCTTCCCTCTGCCGATCCCTACAGTCCCAAATTGTGCATGTACTTCCATCGCAAGCTGAAAAGGCTAAATGCCCAGATTAATTTAGAGGTACATGTGGCACAGTAGTATGAAAAACAATCTACTGTTGTCCTCAAAACAATTCTACATACATCCTTGTGGAATCAAAGTACAGCGGTCCATAATCCGATGAACCTCCAAGTCTAGATTGAAAGAATGCCGTTAAATGATGCATCGGGGTAAGCCAAATGTATGAGCAATGTATGGAGGCACTAGATCTCGTGGTTTTTCTACTGTGGTCTTACGTTAAGGTCACAATGACGTAGTGAGTTTATACAGCGATCCTAAATTATTATGTCGTTCCAGTTTCAGATGCCTTGACTGTGCAGTGATAACAAGAACCCGGATGAATGCAGATCCATTTTTGGGAAAAAACAACAACAACCAACCACAAAAACAGAATATAGGGAAAAGGGAGGGGAGAAGGGGAGGAAAGAATGGAAAAGTGTGAGGCGTGGAAGTCGAACCCCTGGGAAGTAACGCGCAACCGACCGGAAAACACCAACTGGCTGTTCTGGTGTTTCATTCCCGACACAGGTAAAGTGTACCGTCGACCCGTTATTACGAGAGTGGAAAACTTTATTCAAGTTTGTCTTCCAGAGGTTGTAGTGTATTCTCAGGGAGGCAGAGATTGGAGGGGTGATTAAATTCAAGTTCTTACCCTGATGTCGTATGCGCAGGCTCACCATAACACAACGAAACCACTCGTGTATATTTTTGTCCGTTACCCCATCCTGTGATTATAATGGCTATTTGTACTATGAAAGAAAATCAAAGCTTTTTTTTCTTTATGACTTACAGCTGAATCAACTGTTAAGAAAACAAGAAACACAATTTAAATGGGTAACGGGAATATTCTGTGAGGTACCTAAAGCCGGGATAGATTGTGGAAGTACCCAACAGGGTCAAAATGTGGGCAGAGATTGGTTTTGTTTGTGTTGTAAAAGGGTGTGTGAATGGGAGGGGTGTAGGCTGAGGAGGTCAAGAGTAAGCCTACGAGACCTTCGTACCGCAACCTGGTATCTCCACCGTCCCATCCCCTGTTACGTCTTTTTTACTGTGAAACTGGGAGAGTGAGTGGGGAGCATAGGGCGATGTTGACACAGGGGAGGGGGGGGAAGGGAGAGGGGAGTCAACTTTCAACAAAACACCCAACAAACCAACACGTGGTATTCCCTCTCTCTTGTAATATAGTTTTAAATCATGTGTTAGGATTGAAACCAACCATACCAACCACCAACCTTTAAGACATATAATCATACACATGAGGTCTTATGTAAAAATGATGGTTACAGAAAAAAACCACAGAATACCACATTAAGCCAAAGATTAAGGTGAGGAGTATATGATAACAAATGCCCGACTGGCCATCCCTGTTGACATACAGGTCGGAAAGGTCAGGACATATCTTTTCACTCAATAAGTTGAATAACAGCAATCCTATCATAACATAACATTAACCATAAGCGCATCCATTTTGTGAAATGGCAGACAACAACCATACAATAATTGCCACTTATCAGAAAAACATACAAAGCATTGATAACTGTCCATGGCAGCGAAGGGGCAGAAGTTGACATCGGTCCAGGAAGTGCATGATACCTAATAATTTCAAATAAGCGAAGAACAGTCAATTGAAACGAAGGGGGGAAGGGGGGAAAAAAAGGGGAAAAGGAAAAGAGGGGGGGAAGGGAGAAGGAAAGGAAAAAGGGGGGGGGAGAAGGAAAAAAGAAGAAGAGAAGGAGAGAAAGAGGAAGGAGGGAGAAAAGGGCAACAGGGAGGGAAGAAAGAGAAGAGAGGAAGAGGAGGAAAGGAAGGAAGGAGAGGAAGAAAGAAGGGGGAAAAGGGAAAAAAAGAAGGGAGGGAAGGAGGGGAGAGAGGATGCACCCTGATCAGCGGGACAGAAAAACAAAAGACAGAGCGGGTCACAATAGAAAGAACATTGGGGGCGCGCCTTGTTTTAGCGCAAGGAGCAATGAACAATAAATGAATTAATTAACATAACATATTTTCAACAACAGGGGGTTACACTATTGTACGGAAAAAATCAGATGCTATTGTCACCCAATATGATCAAACTCGGGCAAGGACATATACTCTTGCACATTAACCAGCCAACTAAGCCTGTCTTTTCATTCTCAGGCACCCACACCCACCTCAGACAGTGCGTGCATTACAACACAAATTGCGTGCCTCACAGTTTCATTCATCCACCTGTTAGGACTCTACACCAAAACCAAAGCTCCCCACCCCCACACCCAACCCGGCCCCACAATGGCTGGGTTGCCCCCATAGGTGTAAATTTCATGTGAACAAGTGAACGCCTCAACATTACTAATCGATGCAAGGCTAAACCGAGGATAAAAAACAAACTGAACTGGAACCAAGATGTGCTACATCACTGCGTACAAAATGGACAAGAAAATATCAATTGGCCAGTAAATGTAACCTTTCCTAATTGCTCCGCCGAATGTAACCCATGATACCTCTTCATCACGTGGGGGGGGGGGCTCCAGAATGAAACACAATCGAACAAACATTTCAAAAACACTGTGTTTGTACCGCAAGTTACCACCAAGACCACACAAGGGGAACTCAGTCGAACACACCCCTTCCCGTGGCTGTATCTTAATCCTTGACACAGAAGAGGGTGGACAAACATAAAATCACAGCCGGTGGTTTCATCACTGTGAGGACTTAACCCTATCGGGCTCATCACCACACCAAACAAGTGCGACGTTTACAACTTAGTTAATGGGTCTAAGTGTTCGAACACAATGGAACGCTTCAGGGCGCATGTTAAGGGGATGCTATGGGGGGGGTATCCACATAATCAAATCAATAAAAGACAGCAACGGGGTTGGTCTGAAGCTGGTTTCTCTTTCTGGCATCATTTTGTTAGATTAACCTCACACTAAAAGGTCTGGGACAAATACTTGGACTAACTTTCTGATTTCATTCTTATTTTCATGCCAGCACCTGCTTTACAATTACAAGTTACCAAATGAATATTGACAGTCGAAACTTGGTAATATCACATATTTTCCAGTTTAATAAGAAATTGGAGTTTGTACAATAAAAATGTAAGTAACGAACAACTTCTGACTTTCCATCAACTAAAGTTGTTTCATCATTCACTAAGATAGGTACTTTTATCTGCCTCCACTCTATGTAAAACATAGCCAAACCAAAGGCCAGAACCCGCAACATACCTTTTACGTTCACAAACATTCAATAACAGAACCAGCCTCACAGCATCCTTCACCACGCTCTGCTCAGTGAATAAATGATCTCAAGCCCAGAATTCCTGGGAGTATATGATATGCCTTCCCCACCTCCTTTTTGAACGAGATCTTTCGAGAACGTCTTTTGTGGCCTGAGTCACAATGGAACACGCTAAAGCGTCTAAAGTGCCTAAGAATCTGGGTTTCACTGGGCTTGCTCTTGAACGAACATTGTCTGTTCCCCTAGGGCCCTTACAACCCAACGAGGCCCGCCCGCACATGCAAGTGGCTGGGTCTGGAGAAGTGCAGAGGAAAACAGGACCCTTCAGACTCTGTACCTAGGGGAAAATCCCTGCATCCCATCTGAAGATGTTTACCTCTATAAAATCTCAAGTCCACCTCAGCAAAGATAGCACCAGCCACGGTTCCCACGGTCTCCACGGTCTCTCCCGTGTCCCCCCAGCCTATACTCAGTCTCCCAGACCAACCATCCAGACCAGCCGTGGGCAAATTGTCTGCTGAGTGACCAGCCTCTTAACTGGCATTCAACCCTAACAGCTAGTTTTGCCCCTCACTGCGATTCTATCCCGCGTTTGAGGGGTTAACCACTACAAACTCTGTTCTCACAGGTTGGGCAGAATCCATACCCTTTACAGTAGGCAACTGTTTCATCAGCAACTTTGGTCCAATTTGTTATAGCTCTGCAAACTCCAGAAAGAAGCTGCAACCTCATTCTTATTTGCCTTTAGCAGAGGTAGTCAGATTCCATGCTGTAATCAGCATGAATTATCCATTAACTTGCTTGCCACTGACCAACAGATGTGACAAAACAGGCAAGAGATTTTTTTTTGTCCTTTAAGGCTAAAATCTTCCGTCTAAAAATCCCTAGAGCTATTTTTGAGATTTGCAAATCTGGGGTGAAATTGTTTTTAGGGGAAGGAGGATGTGGAAGACTTGTACATGATGTCATGGATATGCTCAGCCAACCCATCACATCAGTGCGCTACAAGTTGCAGGCAAATTTGGCATTGGCAGCTGTGATTATTGCAGTAGAGTGCCAGTGTGTTGCATGTCGTTATTCATTGGGCTTTCTTCCCTTACTTGCAGCTGTGGAGTCACCCAAATTCACATGTGGTGTATGGAGAGTCCAACTAGTTTGAAGAAATTTTGTATTACATAGAGCATTCCAGTGCAATCTACAGCTTCTTGAAAATCACTGTGCTATCACATGTGACATGAAACTATCATAAGGTGAAAAGGCAAGTGAAATAGACGTTAGTAAAAAAAAAAAAAAAAAGGAAATAGAACTACTACTGATTGGAGTTCTAAGCTAGCTAGAAATGCCTGTGTGGCCGAGTCAAATGACTAGGGTCTTTTTTTTTCTATTTTTTAACAAGGGTTAAAATGACCAACAGTTTTAAAGTTTGTAAGGAACATTGTCTCAACATAGTATAGTATACTAGTTTTCTATGTTATGAATGTAACATTGGTGGCAGTATTCTATAATACCAAATGGATGTTGAGATGGGTAACTTACAAATGTTACGTTACCCCTGACTGCTGCTAATATCTGTTCATCAAAGAGAGACCAGTCGGCAAAGAGGTAAAGAAAGAAAAGACCCTTTGGAGCGAAGCAGTGGCACTAATTTGTCACCTGTGAATAGTGTTGAACATTTTGACTGTCAAGCACATTGAAGTTTCTTATTTTTGTGTATAAGTGAATGAATCGGATTCGGTTGAAACTGACCTGAATTTTTTATTCCTTCTCTATAATTTTTTGCACTCAGGTGTAGAACCTCTGCAGAGCTGGTTAATGTTTTCTTAGTTTCGTGTCGCTTGCTATTTGGTAAGATAAAAAACTTGAAACATAGTTAGCTGGTCGTTTGATAGGTTCTTCAACAAACATCACAGCGGTGTTGTTTTGTGGAGTTGGTGTTTTTTTTTTTTGTTTTTTTTTTTTTTTTTTTTTTTTTTTTTTTTTTTTTTTTTTTTTTTTTTTTTTTTTTTTTTTTTTTTTTTTTTTTTTTTTTTTTTTTTTTTTTTTTTTTTTTTTTTTTTTTTTTTTTTTTTGTTTTTTTTTTTTTTTTTTTTTTTTTTTTTCTTTTTTTTTTTTTTTTTTTTTTTTTTTTTTTTTTTTTTTTTTCTTTTTTTTTCTTTTTTTTTTTTTTTTTTCAGCCATTTTTTTTTTTTTTTTTTTTTTTTCTGGGTTGGTGTCTGAAAATCGTCCAGTTTGAAGTGGCTAGGGCACAGAAACAATACTGGTGTTGCTCGCGAGGTTTACTCTGTCATGCAGTAAAAGGCATCAGGTATGACCTCTCTCAGCCCATTTGTTAATTATGGCAAAAATGATTGTTCTGCGTGGGCTCCTTGAGAATATGTCAGTGGGGTGAGAGCCTTGATAGGCTTTACAGTCAGTTTGGATTTAAGCTGAATCAGTGAATGAATTGCTCCTCTGGTCGTCTAGATGGGTCTAGTCTCCGCCCCGTCCTCTCAAAACACCAAACACACAAAAAACAGAAGGAAAGGAAAGAAACACGAAGAACAGAACAAAGGACACATAAAACCACCCCGATTCCACGAAACAGGACGATGATGGTGGCGGGAATGTTGATTGAATATAATGTATTATCACATAGGAAAGTCCACATAAATATACAATCCCAAAAACAAAAAAAATAGGTCCGAAAAACGTGAACTACCTTTCAAAACGAAACGTTTTTTCTTTTGTGGAGTTTTCGACCACCCCTCTCCTCGGAGGGGCAGCTTTAGACAGTAAACACACACCAACACCAACATCCCCTAGATGCTTTTTGTTAATTTTGGTTTTTTTTGTTTTGTTTTTTTTTGTTTTTGGTTTGTTTCTCTATCTTCTTTGGTTTTGTTTGAAAAGAAAATTCGTATCGGTTTTGTTGGGGCCGGAAAGATCTGATGAAAAGATTTGTAGCGTAACGCCCTATATTGATTTCTTCATGAGTTGGGTTGCAGCAATATTGAGGAAATTATGGTGGTAGTCTATAACCCCCCCGGGCCCCCCCGCAAACCCCCCACCCACCCCCCCCAAAGCGCCCCGCCCGGCACCCGGCACCGAGCCACCAAACCCCGCCCAGCCCCCCCATAACCCGGCCACCCGGCCCCAAACCACCGCCCCCCCCCCCCCACCACGCCACCCCCCCCGACCACCACCCCCCCCCCCCCCCCACACCCCCCCGCGCGCCCGCCCCCACCCACCCCCCCAACCCCCCCAAACCCCCCCCCCCCCCCCCCCCGCCACCCCCCACCACCGCCGGTAACACCCCCCCCCCCCCCCCCGGCCACCCACCCCCACCCCCCCCCCCCCCCCCCCCCCCCCCCCGCCCCCCCCCCACCCCCCCCCCCCCCCCCCCCCCCCCCCCCCGCCAGGGCCCCCGCGCCACCCCCCCCCCCCGGCCACCAATCCCTCCACCCCCCACCCCCCCCCCCCCCCCCCCCAACCCCACAACCCACCCCCCCCACCCCCCCAATACCCAAACCCCCCCCCAACCACCGCCCACCCGCCCCCCCCCCCCCCCCCCCCACCCCTCGCCCCCCCCCCCCCCCCCCCCCCCCCCCCCGCCCCCCACCCCCCCCCAACCCCCCCCCCCCCCCCCCCCCCACCCCCCGCCCCCCCCCACCCCCCCCCCCCCCCCCCCCCCCCCCACCCCCCCCCCCCCCCCCTCCCCACCCCCCCCCCCCACCCCCGCCCCCCCCCCCCCCCCCCCCCCCCCCCCCCGAGCCCCCCCCCACCCCCCCCACCCCCCCCCCCCCCCCCCCAAACCAACACCCAACGCCCCAACCACCCCCCACCACCCCACACCCCCCGGCCCCCGGCCCACCCCCACCCCCCCCCCCCCCCCCACCCCCCGCCCCCCCCCCCCCCCCCCCCCCCCCACCACCCCCGGCCCGCCCCGGGCCCCGCACTCAGCCCCCACTGTCGCGCTCGACCCCCCCACCCCACCCCCCCCCCCCCCCCCCCACCCCCCGCCCCCCCCCGCCCCCCCCCCCCGCCCCCCCCCCCCCCCCCCCCCCCCCCCCCCCTTTCCCTCCCCACACCCCCCGTAAGCCTCCAATCTAGGCAAAAAAACATCACCTATACGACGCAGTATACTTAACTAACTCCCTTTCCTCCTTTTCCTTCCCTCCTTTCCCCTTTCCCCTCCTCCTCCCATCTTGTCCACCTCCATAAGAGCAGTAAGAAATTACCTCCCCCTAAAATCCCCTCCCTGCCCCCCTCCTTAGTAAGGACGCAGCAGTAAGAGTTATTTTCTACTCTGTTTGGTGTGATGTTTACACGTAAAAATGTACTTTTTTTTTTTCCCCCTTTCAGTTTTTGCTTTCATTTTTTATTCATTGATTCAAAACTTGATAGTGGATATATTTGATAGATTTGAAGCTGAGTTATCAGTACAGATAACTACGAGAAATTCAAGAGAAATTCAGTACTTTTTTTTTTTCCCATAGTTTCAGCTGTATATCTTGATGTAGTAATTTTGATCTTACTCAGATGTACAAAAAGAAAAAAAGAGAAAGAAAAGAAAAGAAAAAGAGCATTTTAGATCAATCGAAATTTTCTTTAAAAAAAAAAAAAAATCAAAAGCATATTCAATCAAAGCATCCACTGCTCCAAATTAGTTTTGATTTCAGTGTGTGTTATTTTAAACTCGGGTCAAGATGTTTAAGTTGTAGTCCTTGCTGTTTCTTTTTGTGGCTTTCTGGGCTTTGAAATGTTCTTTAAGAGCTTTCATTCTTTTTCATTTTGAAACAGATTTTTTTGGAAGGAGATGCATACAGAAGTGTGGTGAACGATGACATGCTGGCAGAGGAGATGGGAACGAGGTTACAATCTCTTCGGTAGTGATGCCTCTTCTGGCAGTGAAGCAGATGACAGTGACGATGAGAAATGCATATGAAGATGATGAAGGGGACGTGCAAGGACGTCACTATAGGGGCTCATCTTACGAGGCTTATATGTGTCGCATCGCACGGGAATTGGTTACACAGCGATTGTCATGGCCTTATGTTGCTGAGCATTGTTTTTTGTTATGTGGTTGTGCATCCTTTGTTTATTTGCTTAAAATAACTGGTTTTTTTTTTTTCATCCTCCATCCTGTTCATTTGTAAGAAAGTTTTTTAGTTCAGTTATGCTCTGAAGGGTCATTTCATGTGAAAGGACAACATTTGATGTGGACTTGTTTCAACGGTGTCACTTTAAAAAAAATCACCATTCATTTCTGTATTGTTTGTACTAAAGTTGCATTCGTCAGCAGTTGAGTTGTTCTGATTTTTTTTTTTAATCAATAGTGCACTCTCACATATTTTCATTTCTCCAAACCTGTGTCAAAGCTTCGTAGAGGCAAACATTGTCGCAACAGATAATGACTTTTAGTTTTACATCTGTTCGGTATAGATCTAGACAAATGATTTCTACTTTTTTTTTTTGTTTGTTTTTTTTTTTTGTTTTTCTTTTGCTAAAGGAGGGTTAAAAATCTGATTTTTTAGAAACTAAGCAGGTCGGCTGTTGTACTCAAGTCAGTGCAGTCTAACTTCATCTGGCTCAAGGACAGCAACATGTAAATTAGTGTTGTAAAACTGTACAAGTCTACAAGTGTTTTTTTTCCCCCCAATGACAGGCGTGACTTTTGTTTTGTTTGTTTTTGTTCTGTGGGTGGTGATCATCCTGAAAGGGACCTCTGAGTGGTTGGCTGGGTGGTAATGGAATTGAAGCTGACAGAGTCTGATGTGTGTTTCCGTCGGTAGTAAACTATGTTTTTGAGAAAACAGCCCAGATTAAACTTGTCCATGTGAGATGCATGGCCCAAAGCACAAAAATGAAATGGTGCTCATGACCGGAATAAGCGCAGTCTGGATTTTCAACTCTAGTGAAGCCAGCTAAAAGCTGAAATTCAAAAACTTGTATTTGTGTGTACAAACGTATTGTTACTTCTATGACAGATGTTAATGAGAAAGTCACGTGTTCTTGTTTATCAGAGTTTGATCATTTGTGCTTTACTTATCGTGAGTTCCTGAGTAAGTTGGCCATTCTAAACTTAGTGACATGACGAAGACATGTTTGAATATTCATCTAATATCACATAATTCTGTGAACAGAAGTAAAATGAAAGTATTGCTACAAATACTATTAGATGCAATGCCTTCAGATAAGTTTGAACAAAAATGAGCAAATACTATGTTGACACAAGCATTGTGACAGAAAAAGCTGACCCATCAGGTGGATCTTAAGCAATAAGTGTAAAGCAAGTAACAGTTTTTGTGTGTGTGTGTGTGTGTGTGTGTGTGTGTGTGTGTGTGTGTGTGTGTGTGTGTGTGTGAGCATCTTGCAGATTAGTATGTTTATAGCAGCAGTAATAAATAACGGATTTTTAAAGAAAAAGAGGCAAACTTGCTCATATTTTGCAGCAGATTTAAAAGAAGTAATGTTTGAACTGAAATTCATTTTCCTGTGAACGCTATGTTTCTGTTATGAGCGCATTTTACATCTATGTACAACCTTAAGTTTATAAATCAGCCCATCGACATTATATAATAATATGCACATGTATTTAAAGATTCCATTCAGGTTCTTTGAACAAGGATGATATGTGCAGAAAGAGGCAAGAGAATTGTTTTGGGGATTTTTTTTTTAAGTGAAGCATTTTCACCTGGTTGCTTAATCATTGCTTTTACTACAGGCCATCTTTTATGTAGTTTTTGAGCATAATCATGAAATATTTCATAGTTAAAAAAAAATGCGCGCGCACGCACACACACACACACACACACACACACACACACACACACACACACACCCTGCTGGAATACAGTATACACATGAAATTTTTATTGCTCTTACTGATAACTGTGGCATCATGTGAAATTTATATAAAAACTAACACACTCACATTTGAAAATTTGCTTAATGTTTCTATAATTTCCAGTCAATCAAGGCGTTGTTCATGAGAAGCTGGCTTTACAAACGAAAATTACAGAATGTTTTCCATGGATGATCTTAACTTCACATTAGCTTTTTTGTTTAAGGGTCAGAAAGACAGAGTGCAAATTAAGCACCTGTAAATTCAGTGCTGAAGGTAATCTGTTGTCATTGTTGGTGAGTGATCTTGCTATGTGTTTCCTTCTGAAAATCTGCAAGCTTTCTATCAGTGCAACTATTTTAAACATTCCAGTTTAAAATTTCTCTTGCTCTTGCTCTCCTTTCCATTTCTCTGTGTTGCAGATATTTGTTATCACTCCTCATTAGTTTGGATTTTTTTTTTTTTAATTTGAAACTCATGTACTCTCATTTCCACCACTACCATTCCCACACACACAACCGCCATCTTTCTTCATTCTTTACCTTTTACCAAGAGACTCTCATCGCATTGATTGCATTGCCTGCTTATCATCTGAACAGATTCTGCTTTCCATTGCAAGTTCTTTTCTCTCTCTCTCTCTCTCTCTCTCTCTCTCTCTCTCTCTCTCTCTCCGTCTCGCTATCTGTCTGTCAGTCTTTCTTTTTCCCTTGTTTCTTTGTCTGGCCTGTAAAAGAACTTTGTGGTCGAAACACAGTGCTTGTCATTTGTCTTCAGTCTGAAATTGTGTTTATATCATACTAACATTCTGAAATTCTTGAGGTGAAAGAGAGAAATGAACTTAGTGAATATTGAAGATTGTATTTTCTTTTTTCTATTCATTCAGTTTTTGTAGTATGCTTGGCTAAGAAAGATTGACACATTTTGTTTATGAATCATAGTGAAGCGGGAAAGTGTGGGACTGGGATGAAAGAGAACTTCAAAAACCAGGAATGACAAGATTAGACTAAAGTTCATATTTTAACATTCCACAGGCTGCTTTCAAATTTCATACCAATTACCCTTTCAGTTTCAAAAGAAAAACAATTTTTATATTAATTTCTAGCAGACATAGGTGTTTTGGAAATCAGTTTTGTCAAGTCAATTAGGGTGAAATAACTTTAATACTATGACCTATTTTCTCGCTTATTGAAAGGAAATTTTGTTTAGAATGCTGTGAACAATTATTATTAAAGGGTGGTGACAGTGAGAATTTTATGAGATGTATCTCTGGTACAGTGTTAGATGCCAGGGACGGACTATTGCAACCACTCGTCCAAGTTCTGCTGTTGAATCTTGTACAGGGAGAGGAAAGACAACTTAGACAAGTTTAACAAATGGGCTTTGTTCACTTGACATAATTTGATGGGGGGGGGCCGGAATAGCTCGGTGTTAGAATGCTGGACTCGTAATCTAGTTGATCCTTGGGGTATGGGTTCGAATCTCCAGTGGGCCGTTCGTGTACAGGGGGATTTTTTCCTCGGAGTCAACATTGGTTCTGACTCCATTTTTCCCATACAGTCTGTGAATGAGACTATAAACCGAGGTTCATTGTGTGAACACATGCATAGCATCTTGCACATGCGTTAAATTCCATCACCAACTTTTGGAAGAGAAAGCCAGTTTGGCCGTGGGTATGGATGATATGTTACACGTAGCATGCACCCTGTGTGAGAAATGGAAAGAATGAAGGAACTAAGAAAATAGAGTGAATGATTTTGAACGATATTGACAGGATGACACGGGAAATGACTGAACGAAGCGCCGACTGGCAGCTCTTCAGTCAGCACTACCCAAGTAGGCAGCCCGTTGTGTAAATGAATGTGGATGTAAAATGCTTAGAGCTTGGTCTCTAGCCGAGAAAGACGCTATATAAGTATTCATGATAATAATGATAATGATATGCTGTCAGTGAAAAGTTTGATATTTACACTTCATTGTCACTTATTCATTTCTGATGGTCCCTCCCTTCCCCCCCTTTTTCTGTCGATAAATGTTTGCCAGATCAATGTCAGAAAGATAACAGCTTTCATTGCCTGGTTTTGTTAGTCCTCTACTAAATACTTTTACATTAGAAATTTTGTTTTCTGTTGAAGTGAGTAGGAAATATTATTAACTGATTCTCATATGAAATGATTGTGTATTGTGACATAATCTCAGAGAAATTATCAGCTCCTTTTATGACACTGTGTAAAAAGTCATGAACAGTTGTACAATTCTATTAGCGAATTGTTGAGTGAAAATCGACAGGAATAACAGTGAATCTCTATGTTAGCCTTTGTTTATGACTTACAACAAAGGCCTTACAACAGAGGCCTGAAATCTCAGATGTTTGAATAATTTGCCATGTCTTTAAATGTCATTACCTGAGCTGTGGCAGAAGACATTTTTCTCACAGGGATGATAAATGAACATTGGTTGATCCAGGCTGTTCAGACGATTGACACTGAAAACTGGAGCATGGTAAATGACAGTTTCAACCGTGGTGGTGCTATGATACAAACTGAACATTCTTTTGAATCTATTGTCATGTGCTAAATCATTTGCAAGGTATGCGTAGCTTTACTGATCTCATTTTTACTGTTTTCGTATGTTTATTTCTGGGTGTACCTCATCTCGCACCTTTGTCACATTCATGGATCAAGAGCAAGGAAATATGCACATGTAATGATGCTGATAATCACATGAAATGTGTTTTTGAGCAGAGACAGTTCATTTAAGCACTGCAAATGAACAGCAACCATAAGGATGTGCTTGGAGCAGGATGTCAACTTTCCGTTGTTCCCTTTTCCATCTAGCAGCAAAACTGAATGTTAAGCATGCAGTTGCAGGTGACAGATGTGCCCCATGTGGGCAAATAGAGGGATGATGCACACATACTGAGTGGTTGGGCAAGTCCTGTGAAATGTAGGTCATTCAAATTCCTGAATTTTACCATTATTCAGATATTGTTTTTGCTGGATGAAACACTTTTTTTTTTTTTCTTTAATTATTATCAGCAATATTTACATGTGTATTTTTTAATGACATGCAGTATATAAAAGTCTTGAGTAGAGGGTATGTCTGGGGTAACGTGTATCTGTACTTAAGTAGTGCTCTTACCTTATGCATTTGCTGAGAATCGTACTGATCCATGCTGAAGTGTGATGCATTGCAGTTGTACAAAATTGACCTCCTTGCCTTCTTATTCATGTAATTAAGAGTTCCTGAATGTGATGTTGTCTGTACGCTGTTCTTTGCAGTACTATTGCTGATAATTGTCCTTAACAGACATACCATTCAATACAAATTATTTTTCTGCTGTGTGTGTGAAAACTAGATTACTTGTTGAAGATACTTGCACTTGACATACTTAAGCTTCCCCCCCTCCCCCCCCCCCCCCCAGCTTGACTTACTGCATGTGTGTGTGCACATATTCATTACACCATAATTATATTGCATTAAATCTTAGCACAAGTTTCATGCAATCATGCGTTCGCATGGTCGGTTAGAGGCATATCAAGTTTATATTAAATGATTTTGTACAATTTTGTTTCACTTCGCTCAGGTAGGAGTGACGCATTTTGACAGTTGAATTTGACATTAGCTCAGAAAGCATGTAATGGAGAAAGAAAGAAGATTGAGGGATGGTTGGGATGGGAAAGGAAGGGGATGGAGGAACTTGAAAGTCAAAGTCATACCTGAATTTGGGTTTCTTACCAACAGCTGTGATTTGAGAAAGACCAGAGCAAAGGCCGAAGAGGGGAGGAAAGAGAAATGGGGGTGGGGGCTTAATACAGTAAAGAGCACTGGTGACATGGCTTTATTGTAGTCGAGGAATTTCTTTCAATTTGCATCAGGTGCTATCCTCTTTACAGAATGATAAATTGCCTGTTCACTCTGAGGCTGTAACAGCCTTTTTTTTTTTTTTTCACTTTTCTATGTGTGAATCAAAACGTGAAAAGAATTTTCAGGCGTACTTCATGTTGTCGTTGTTTTGCTTGGATGATGTGATTTTTTTTTTTTTTTTAATTGCGCTTTTCCTTAAAAAGAAAGAAAGAAAAAGAAGAAACATTCTTTGAATTTGCTGAATTTTGATGCCAGAATGTGATGAATGTTTCATAGGATAGTTAATGAACTATGTTTCATAGGATAGTTAATGAACTGATCATGATCTCTCTCTGTGTGTGTGTGTGTGTGTGTGTGTGTGTGTGTGTAAAACTCCAGGAGAAACTGGAAAGCTACAAACGTATACATCAGAAGGTGATAGAAGACCAATCCCCCAACAAAGCAACAGTAGACTAAGTCTTCTGCTTACCCTAAGGCACTGTCCTAAGTCCTACCCTGTTCTCTTGTCACATTATTGTGACCTTACAGCCTTGATCAGGTCATCAGCCAGATGCTTCATTGACGCCCGCCAGCTTTACCAAGAAATCGAAATTTGGGCAGAGTGTATTATCCTGCAGGATGACCTGAAGCAACTTTAAAATTGGGCTGATGAATGAGAAAAGATGTTCAATGTCACAATGTGTCACATTCTGACTGAATGCCATATATCACTCTTCCTCAAGCAGCAGGACAACTACATTTAGCAGGAAATCAGTTTATGTTCTATCTCAGAGTCCAGAATAGCAACTGCCTTTCATAGGCTGCCTACAAACAGCAAAATAGACAAGAAATCGCCAACTCTTTCGAAGTTTTCTGAATCTTTTGCTTTTTGCTCCGAGACCTGCCAGAGGACTGCATATGTCTCGTTGTCAGAATCCTCCTGGAGTGCTGTGAGGTACCCTCAGAAACGGACGGAATTATGCAAGCTGGAAGGCATTAATGCAAAGCAGCAAGACTCATCAAGTGTGATTACCGGTCTTGCATCCCAGGCCATTTCACAGCCGTACTAAAGGAAGTTATCCTTCAACAGAGAGAGGAACAAAGACTAGCTGAGAGACATCTCCCAGCCATTAATAAGGCAGACACCAATCTAAAACCTGTGATGAACAAGAGGCTGATTAAACCCGCAAAAACTGAGAACTAATAAAGCAAAAACAATCACAGTTTGTGAGAAAAACAACACATAGCTTCATTTCGATTTTGTCAATTCGAAAGTGTTTGGGGGGTGGGGGTGGGGGGAATGAAAACAAACAAAATAAACAACAGAAAAAAATGAAGAAGCCTTTTCTCTTTATCATCCAGGGAATGGAACAACTTGTTTCATAAGTGCTATATCACCGTGTTGCCATATCAACTAATTGCAAGGTCAACAAACTATTTCAGACTTCACCTCAGGATCTTTGTAAGTTTTCTGATTGAAACACCCGAGAATACAATGTTACTACTGCATTGTACCGAGTAATACTCCAGTATGGTTGATGAAAGTCATGAAAGAAACAGCAGGCCAAAGTAGCCAGGTTGAATCGTTATTGAAAGCTGACAGACAGACAAGACAGAAAATTAACATGCAGCAAAACCATGTGACGTAATGCAAATGAGGTTATGTCAATCGCAGAGTATTTATCTTGTCATTTCACAAACGGGCATACAAGCAGTGCAGCAGACTTACACATGCATTCTTACAATATGTACATTTATGTATACTTTATATGCACATGTTTATGTGTGTACATTTCTTGAGTGGAGGTCCGTGCGCAGGCACGCTCGAGTACGCGCGCGCGCACACACACACACACACACACACACACACACACACACACACACACACACACTTTCATACAATCTAGAGACTCCATACACTATCTTGTGTTTGTATAACGTTTTACTGGAATAAAGTTACATATACTCTGAAATTTTTCATGCAACACATTCAGTTTCCAATCATATTCAGAGTGCTGTGTTGTATCCAGTTCAGTCATTTTACTGTCAACAACAATACTGTTTGCCACTCTAATCTGGAGTATTCCAGTTGGACTGAGAGAAACGGTTCTGAAAGACGACTCTGATTATGTGGCATCACTTTTGTCCACCGTTATCCAGTCTTCAGCGAGGTTTTCTGTGTATCCTTCACAGCCAAGAAACACGATATCGGTACAGGTTTCGCCCACAGGGTCCACAAAGCAATCAAAGATGGCCAGAGGTCCGGCGTTTGGGCGGAAGCACCCTGGTCTGATGCGCCAGAACGTATCGGGACACTCATTCCCTTTCTTCCCACAGGGAATGTGAACGAAGTGTGGGTTGGGACTGAAATTAGAACGACGAATTTTTCAGAAGAAAAAAAGAGAGAGAAAAAGAAGAGAAAAAGGTACGCACACAAAAGTAATCATTGACACAACAGGTTTCACGTCATGTTTTGTGTATATAATATAGTAGGAAGACACGGAGAGCTTCACAACAGAAAGTTGTCATAAAACAAACCCACCTCAGCCCCAGTATTCTGGTTTTGAACTCCTTACACTCTAAGGGGTCGCACCGCATCCTGGTCATGATTCCCGGATGCCCTTTCTACTTTTTGTTTCTGGTGGTGCCGCCGATATTCGAACCAGCAACTTTTGGATGGCTGGGCGTCTCAAGGCATGCCTTTTGAGACGGATGTCTTATCCCACTAACGAGACACCTGTTGTAAGTTGGGAAAATTATGGTTTATGAAGTTTGCTTTAGTTCCTCCTCGACCAGATCCACCTGGAATTATTTTCAGCTGTCTCTGCCATTGCCTTCAGAGTTTCTGGTCCTCTTTTTACCTGAAATCCTGAGCTGTTTCATGAGGTCATAGGCCGATGAGCCTACAAACACCCTTGCTCAAACTTCTATGGCGAGAACCTGGGCTGCTCACTGGACTGGCATACTTCTCAGTCTTGTAGAGGTGCGCTTGCCCCATTCTGTTGTTTTTTGGTGAGCTTTTCTTTTTTCTGACAATCTCTGGATAGTTCTCCCATTCTGGAAGGTTTACTGTCCTTTCCCAGTCATCTGCTCCATCTAATGAACTCTGCTTGCATGCTCTTGATATCACAGCTGTTCCAGACCATGGTTTTATAGCCTCCTGCCGTGTAGAACTTGGTTGCTGGAGCTACTGGTGGCGTAGAGCTTCTTCCAGCAGTACTAACTGCATGTGCGATCTTCTTGAGCACTTAGTTGTGCCTCCGTGTGTACCTTCCCTGGGTTAGCGCTACTTTGCATGAACTCTCAGGACATGTTCCACTGCTTGTTTACCGTGACAGAGTGGACACATAGGGTCATCTGATTTCCCCCCATTGATAAGGTTTGAATTCGAGAGCAGGAGGTCATATACAGATCTGAGGATGAAGCTGACTCTACGAGGTGCTATTGTGCCATATATCATTTCAGGTGAGACCTCTTTGGAGTGTGTTTTCCCACATAATGGCCTTGCTGGACTGTTTTCTGGATTCTCTTGGTGTCCTCGTCTTTCTTCATCTCCTCTATTACCATGTCTCTCTTTGCTTTCCCATATGCTTTTGACCACCATTTCGTTTCTGTTGATCCCAGCCGCTGTCTGTTGGTCTGTGTGTGGCCTGTTATTTCCCTGATCATGAGGTTTTCCTTTGTCATGTCTACAGCCTCCCAAACTTTCCATTTTCTGCAGTCTTTAGTTCTGACCGGACTGATCTCACAGCTCGTCCTCAAGCATGGCTAGTAACCTTGCTTTACGCACTTTGTATTCCTCGAGGATGGATTTTAGTGGAAGCGTCAGCTTTGCATCACGGCAGTTGAGTACGACGTTAGTGAGACCAAGTGGGAGACCCAGCCATTTCCTTGTATATTTGTTGATTTTAGCCCCCATTGATTTCCACAGTGCTAGTGCTGATATTGTCTACCAGAAGAGGCCACAGAAACTTCGAGATCAGCATGAACTGCAAACACCAGACCTTGTACTTGTTAGGGAGCCCACACTAGTCTATTGTCTGCCGGGTTTCTTCTGCCCTTTGCCTGGTTTTCTCTCCCCTCTTTGTGTATTTCAAGGATTTATCATACTACTTCCCAAGGCACTTGACTGGTTCTTCTGTAACAATTGGAATGACTTGATTGGCTACGGTAAACTTCACTGTTTTTACTATTTTTCCTTTCCGCAGGGAGAGATTCTTTGGCTTGAAACTCATCCTGGATGGAGCAATATATTGGTCTAACTTCTTCAATAGTTTGCGTGTTTCGTCTTCCTTGGTGGAAAGCAGTGTTGCGTCATCCATGAAGGCCTTTAGAGGGGGCATTTGGTGCTCATTTTCGAGACGTGCCGGACCTTTACAGCTCATGGCAGCTTTCAAGATGACTTCCATTGCCAACACAAATAGTTGTGGAGAAATTGCACTTCCCATTGCTATACCAATTTCCAGACTGATCCAGTCTGCTGTGTTTTTCTTTTGTGGAGAACCTCATTGAGAAGCCATGGAAGTACTTCCTCAGCATTTCTCTGATTACCTTAGGGACATGACACATCTCGAAGGCCAGTTGAATCATTTTGTCATATAAATCATCTGATCCACATGCATTTGCCAGATTGCACCACACCATGTCAAGGTACCGTGTCTCTGCCTTAGCTCTGTGAATTACTTCTCAAATCGTAGTGGCATGTTTTACACAGTTAGAGACGGCTGTCCTCTGTACAGACAAATCCAAGTACTCTTTTTCTATCAGGCTTGTAGTCAGTCTGGCTGCCACGACAGAGATGAAGATTTTTTCCCCTTGATTTTTAAAAGTGATAACGGTCCGAAATGGTTGACGTCACTCGAGCTTTGCTCTTTGGGAATATACACTGTATCAGCCATCATCTTTTAGTCGCTGATCTTCGAGTTCCTCCGTTTCTCATACAGCAGATATTATATTCTATTCGGCCCAGGCGAAGATGTGGCTCTCGTTGTCTAAACCACTTTCTCACACACACACACACACACACACACACACACACACACACACACACACACACACACACACACACACACATATATATATATATATATATATATATATATATATATATATATATATATATATATATAATGCTGACCAATTAAGTAGTGGGGGCAAACAAGTGCAGGCTAACAATTCTTCCGTCGTTATAGTAATGTCTTGGCAAGGATTTAAACTTAACAAAACAACAAAAACAAAAACAAACAACAACAACAACAACAACAACAAAAAAAAAAGGGGGGGGGGGGATTGAATATAATGGAAATGGGAACATAATACTAAGTAAATATACTATAAGTATGAAACCCTTCACTAGCTGCATGAGGGAACGATTGTAATCCCTCTCGAAGACAGATCTCTTGTCATACTGTCTGCTCCTAGGCCTTTCGTCCGCTGGATTGGGCTCATCAGGGAGACACTGCTGGTTGTGTCTGTGCTCTTGGCGTCAAATAGAGACACACCATAGTCCACTATTCTGTGATGCCCTCACCGCCAAGGTTCAAAAAAAAAAAAAAAAATCCAACAAACCCCCAAAGCAGCCAGCGAAGGGTAGTAAATGAAACAAAACGAGAGTATGGAGATGAAAAAAGGTTGCTGAAAAACTAAAAACATTATGCAAATGGTATAAAATGTAGGGGACAATCTTTGAGTCTGTGCTTGATGATCCATTCAAGGATGCAAGGGAGATCAAAAGATATGGAACAGTCTGAGTGGCCAGCTCTATATATTGGAGCAGAGACACAGAGATCAAAACTGTGGACAAGTTCTGCTATTTGGGCAGCACTGTAGCAGCAATGGATCTCTGGATGCAGAAATAATGTTGCGCATCTTAAAGGCCAGCTCTGCCTTTGGCAGACTCTCAAAGAGTCTGTGGCAAGACCATAGCATAAGACTGCGCATAAAGGCTGCCGTGTACAGAGCTGTGGTTCTGTGTGCTCTCCTCTCCTCTTGTGGGACTTAGACCACGTACCGCCGACACATCCAACAATTCGAACAGTTCCATCAAAGATGCTTGCGCAAGATCTGCAGCATCAAATAGGAAGACAGAGTGTCGAACATACAGGTCCTGAAGAAGTGTGGCTTTCCCAACATTGAGTGTATACTCATCAAAAGCCAGCTGCGACGGACAGACACATTGTCCGTGTGAAGGACAGCAGAATTCCAAAGATGCTGCTCTATGGACAACTGAAGGAAGGACAACTTGACCAAGGAAGGCCTCTCAAGAGATACAAAGACACGTAGGAGGCCAACCTCAGAAGCTGCAACATCGACACTGCTTCCTGGGAAGACGTCGCCCTTGACAGAACACAGTGGAAGCAACAGTGTACCCAGGGCACAAAGACACTTGAGCGCAACAGAGCAGCCGCCATCCAGGGAAAAAGGAATCGGAGAAAAACGGGACCAGTTCTTGCAGGACTCCATTCCATGCAGCATCTGTGGACGACTTTGTGCCTCAAGAATTGGTCTTCATTCCCACATGAGGACCCACATCAGCAGATGACCTGCCTGCCTACTCATCCGCCGGACACAACGGGAGAATCCATCACACACACACACACACACACACACACACACACACACACACATGTATATATATATATATATATATATAGAGAGAGAGAGAGAGAGAGAGGAGAGAGAGAGAGAGAGAGAGTCTCTCTCTCTCTCTCTCTATATATATAGAGAGAGAGAGAGAGAGAGAGAGAGAGTCTCTCTCTCTCTCTCTGTCTATATATATATATATATATAGAGAGAGAGAGAGAGAGAGAGAGAGAGAGAGAGACAGAAGACAGACAGACAGACAGAGTGAAAGACAGAGACAGAGACATAAAAGTCTCCATTTAACGCCAAGAAAGGAAGGACACAAAGAGCAGACTCTCTCTCTCTCTCTCTCTCTCTCTCTGTGCATGGGTAGGTGCGTGTGTTCATGCATGCATGCATGCATTCGTCGTGCCTCTCTCTCTCTCTCTCTCTCTCTGTATGTGTGTGTGTGTGCGCGCCTGCATGCAAGCGAGCGAGCGAGCGTGCGTGCGTGCGCGCATGCGCGTGTGTGTGATTTGTTTTGTTTACTCATCATTTCGTCTGTTTGTTGATAAAACATAAACTTTGGGTACAGACGAGCCATGCTCTTCTGATAAAATGTTGTAGAGATAGCTCAAAAACGGACACAATCCCGTGAAAAATCGTAACTTTGGGTCATTTAAAAAAAACCCGTAACCACGGTGAAAGTTAACAGAAACAGCACGTTAGCCCACGGTGAGAGTTAACAGAAACAGCACGTCAGCCCACGGTGAGAGTTAACAGAAACACGCGTGAGAGTTAACAGAAACAGCACGTCAGCCCACGGTGAGAGTTAACAGAAACAGCACGTCAGCCCACGGTGAGAGTTAACAGAAACAGCAGCACGTGAGAGCCCACAGAAACAGCACGTCAGCCACGAACGCTCCTCAAGATCAGCTGCCCCGGGAGGAAGAAGAAAAGGAACTTCGATATGCCAGCACAATGCCAGGAAACCAACATGAGGCAGACGGAAGAAATGATGGAGGACGATATCAGGAAGAGGACGGACCTGTCCTTTGCCAGCTCTGAGAGAGGCCAACGAGAACCACATCTAAACTGACAGACTGCCTTTTTTTTTTTAAAGTAGGAAATAAATCAACAGTGCTGCCCCCCAAACCCCTACATAGCTCTTCTAGGACAGGCGGCAACGCAAGACGTTGTACCGTTATTGTTGTTGTCTCGAGAGCTGGGGTGACAGGTGGTCGTCCTCTAGTGGAGGGATTCAGAATGTTTTCTCTCGATTAGAGTTACAGAGTAAGTAGTGCGTTACAATTTCACCTTCACCCTCTCTCTTTCTAGTGATGGAAGGAGCAACTTTCTGGTACTAGTCACCGACAGAAAATTTCTGTTTTACTAGGGACTGTTACAAATACTCCAGAGTGGTTCAGGAATCATTCTCCTCAGGCTGGTGCAGTTAAACAGCTTAAAGCGACAGAATTAGAGATGAGTTCCAACACGAAATGACGTATAAACAACAAAGAACTGACACCAGTGAAGTGCACTTTCACACATCAACTTTACTGGTGTTTACAAGGGTACAATATACAATTCAATAGAACAGTCAAATCAGTATTTGTTTGGGCTGATTTTTCCCCCACGTTGTCTTATCATAAAGAGAGGGGATGCATGCCCATGATAAGATTGAGCTGGAGCCCACTTTGGTTTCTTAGCTGGTTAGCTGGAGAGTGTGTGGATCTTTTTTTCTGGTTGCTGGTGACTTGGTCCACCTTCACTTTAGGCAGGCTGAGCTGTTTTTGACTGCTTGGCCATGGAGTAGCGTGGAATCTTGGTTCTGTGCTGGGCCAGTAGCAGGAAGACCAGGAGCACGGACAGGAACAGGAACAGCGATAGCAACCTAGGATCTGGTCACAGGACAGAACCTTCTTTGCAGTTAAGTAGCTGAGAATCCGGCTGGGCAAGTCATCACGCTTGCCCTTTGGCTTTCAGTAAATGTGTGTGTTAACTATGGTGTGCGGTGCGTGTTTTGCCTGTCTGACTCTTCACCTGAAGAAGTTTGGATGGGTGTACGTCTTTTTCCTTACCCCCCCCCCCCCCCCCCCCCCCCCCCCCCCAAACCCCACCACACGAACATCGATAGCTAGACAACAAGTTACGTTTCACCCTTTTTTTTGCTGCCTGAGCCATAAAAACACAACAATCATAAGCCACACAATAAGCACAAGTACGCACATAACTATTTCACGCCACGACCAAAGGGCGCGCAACAACACTAGATACTATTGTGTCATATCAAACATATATTTTTCTTCTCTGGCACAGGCTACGCTGGCACCCACAGCAGTGTCACCACAAACAGTTCCTGCACTTGGCCGCATCAGGCCCGTCACACAGTCTTCACACAGATCAGAAGTCGCTCACGGAAGCAGTTCGTGTTGTCCTTCCAGGGACTCCCACACAACAGAAAAGGTTCACTCGTCGTCGTCCCGACAGAGAACGAAGCCGCTCAAGGAAGCAGTTCGTGGAGTCCTTCCAGGGTCTCCCACACAACGTAAGAACACACGTCATCTACTGACAGTTCGGTCAGCCTCTCCACACCCCCACGGGGCGGACACAGCGGCTGGGCTCGGGCTGCACCCCCACACCCGGTTGGCAGTCAGCACCAGGTCGGACTCGGGGCTTCACCGACACCTGGGGAAGTGATACAATTATTACATATAAAGGAACGAATTCCGTTTGTCCTTTTTTTTTTTTTTTTTTAAACCAAGAAAAGAATATTTTGACTTTCCACATTTCTCATCACTGGATGTGTCTAATTACATATCAAGGAACAATTTCCATTCGTCCCTTTTTTGTCTTTCCACAACAGAAATCGGAGTGAATTTTCCAATAAATCGTGCACAATGATTTACATTGCTCACTTCCAGAGCCCACCAACACTCACATCATTATAATACTTTAGTGGAAAAGATAAACAACACTTTTTTTTTTAATAATACATTGATTCAACTAGATTACTTTTTCCGATCGATCGCATATAAGTATACATATTCTTTCTTCTTTTTACTCACTCCATTCTTTCTCATCCACTGTAGGAAAAAAAAATCAACTTCATTAGCACAAACCTTATCTTCCATACAATTATTAAAACATACCTGACTGCCAGCGAGGACACATCTTCATTCTCCCTTCGGCTCTCTGTAAGTGTTGCTCGGCCGGTAGCTCTTCGGAGACTGAAGGGAAATCCTTGTTCACCCGACTAACACAAGACGCAGGCGAGTACCTGTCAGGTAAAAACAGGTCAACTGGTTTTTCAGGTTTACCTGTTCCGGTCCAACGTGTCCCCCAAAATTTGGGACCGGACGAAATACGGTCCATCACAGTGTGAGATTTCAGCCAGCACAGATTAGTCTAGCATAAATACGTCTGCCATAATCATCAGTATCCATTTGCAATTCTCCACTCAGGTTCTGAGTGGATTTTGATAAGTGTTATGAGATCGTAACAAAATACTAAGCTAGTGAAGGTAAACAACCTTTCAATTCTAGTTATAAACTGAGTTGAAGTAACAAGGAATACACTTAACCCAAGTACACCTGTTGATTAGAGTCAATTACTATAAAGCATTAAGACAACCAACAGCATTTTATACATCATCCTGACAGTTTTTCATCCAGTATAGGCATACTGTTTTTTTCTGTCAGAAGATAACATTCAATGATCATCTTAACAAATAGCATTGAATACTGGCAAAAGTCATATTGTTAACAGAGAATGTTAATCAAGCATCCTACCAATCTTTACCAAGTTGTGACAAAAAGTTACACTATTAAAACATTTGGCATATATATAAGTAATGCATAGTCTCAAGACGTAGAAACTTAGTTTCAACTTACGGTTCTTCTGGGTTGATCAGTGAAACCTGACACAGGATCTCTGAGCAGAGAGGAAACGCCCCCCTATCTGGCATACACCAGTGGTCATTGGTGTTGGTGATCAGTCTTACAGCCTTTGGTGGAGCAGTGAAGTGAGAGGACTCAGTTTCCCCTTTTTTTTGTGTGCTAAGCGACACGTCTGGTCTCTGATGCCTGTCTGATTGACAGGCTGTCAGAGAAACATGACAGCCAATAATATCACTATAGAAAAGAGAGGGACAGGTGTCAGTAATCTGATGGGGGGGGGGGGGGGGGGGGGTGTGATCTGGAATGGGACAGTCATCCCCCACTACCTGCTGTGTGAGGGATTGTGCAGAAGACAATTTCTCAGATGTGGGCTGTATGTTTTTGCCTTTTTGCGAACGAAGAAAACTACATTGCCTACACCTGTGAGACACGTGTGCGGCCGTCTTTCCCGTGACCTTGGTGGTGTGTGTGTGGGGGGGGGGGGGGGGGGGGGGGGGGGGGGGGGGGGGAAAGGGAATGGGGGGGAGGACAGTGGCTTCTCTGGAGTAAGAGGAAAGAGGTCAGAATCCTTTGCCCCCTTCGTGATCGGTGGCTGCACGATCAGGTAAGGGAAGGGAAGACAGGCGCAGAGTTTTGACGGCTTGCTCTACTGTTACGTCAAAATTCTCCATCCCATAGTCGGTCAGTTAACATCTAATGTAAGCCCAACAGACTGAGGGAGGAGTGTGACAGGAGGAGGAAGCTGAGGGGGAAGAGTAGAGACTGAACAGTGATGTAGGCCGTTAACCCTATTGCACTCTGCGAAACGAAGAGAAAGAGACAGAGAGGGAAAAGGGGATGTGTGTTTAGTAGGGGATGGATGCGACTGGCAGTTATCAGGTCACAGTTGTCAACTACATCTGATTAAAGCTGTCTTGTATATTTACTGTCCGAAAGCCATTTGCTGCTTTCCCCCTCATATAACTTACGTCGATCTGCTAGCGTTGTCACTTACTTTTCTATCCCAAAGGCCAATTTGCAGACCTCCTCCGCCTCGGCGTGGTTATAAATTTCACAGAATTGTCGTTTATCGTTGTCGACAATGGCAATTAACCTGTAGAGTCTGGTGTCATTGCCTTGCAGTCTGTTCACATCCTTCCGGAGCCAATGCACTTTTTCATCGAGGTGGACAGTGGTTGCTTCCAGATGTTGAATCTCCTCCTTTAGGTGCACGCCAAACTGGCAAGTGGCCACTGTACATAAAACAAAATAGGGAGTCTGGGGTAAGGGCACTGCGAAAATACCGCCAAGAAAAAGAGGATGGGTCTACCAACCTATTATGTCGTTCCCATATCTGTGAATGCTTAGTTTAGTTTGCAGTTATTGTGAAAGCACCGATAGATCGAGTTACACCTCCCCATCCTCATCCCCCCCCCCCCCCCCCCCCCAACACACACACACACACACACACAGAGCCGTACACGTACTCTTTCTTACTTTTTGTTGTTGTTATTCTTGACCATTTTCAAAATCAGGTGAAAATAGAAAGATTGATACAAACGAAAAAAAAAATTAATGTCTCCCTTTTCAGTCTGCGCTTGAAAAAATGTCTCCTGTTTACAGTCAGTCCTATTAGAGAGTGTCATGAACCACACTGGTGCTATTGCTTTAAAAGCTTTACCAGTAAATTGTGTCAGTAGAACTCTCTATTTGACCTCTGTCTCTCTCTCTCTCTCTCTCTCTCTCTCTCTCTCTCTCTCTCTCTCGGACTGGATGTAAAATGTACGTCAGTGCTTATCTATTATCCTCGTAAATAAAGAATTTTGTCTTGTCTTGTCTTGTCTCTCTCTGTAGTAGTAGTACTTTTTATTGTGGATATCAGAAATAGAGAGAGAGAGACAGACAGACAGAGAGAAAGAGAGAGAGGGAGAGAGAGAGAGAGAGAGAGAGAGAGAGAGAGAGAGAGAGAGAGAGAGAGAGAGAGAGAGAGTTTTATCGACTGAAACTAGAAGCTCTAAAAACTAAACAAATGATTCAACAAAATGTATGTTGCGAAACAAACATGTCAAAAGACCATCTTTGATTTGAGTGTGTGCCTCAGGGCATACTTATCATGTTTATCAGGCATGTGTGTGATTGAGTAGAAAAAAAAAAAAAAAAAAAAAAAAAAAAACACCCGAAGGTGCTGGTAAGACCCAGAAATACTGTCCTCAACTGCCGAACAAACCAGCTGGGAGCAATCCTGCAGCACCCTCGGAAGCCTGCGCTGTGTTCACATAGGGTGCAGGCATGCACAGGGCATTCCATTAACACGTGAAGGGACATATTGTTGCTCCCTGGCAGATGACATGCTGTAATGGTCACTGGATGTGACACGACAGGTGCGTTCCCATGAATGTACCAGCCCGTATTTCAGGACTTCAGAGCCGCCGGTAAAAAACGCCACCGCCAAGCAACTGCCGTCTGCATCCCGCAGCCACACTCGTTGCTGTTCTGCTGACAGGCGACGACAGTACAACTCCAGACACGGCCAAGCTTTCGCCATGAGGTCTTACGTGCTCTTTGAAGAGAATCCCAGGTCCCACGGTGATATATTTTCTTTCTGATCTTGTTTTTAAAGTCATCTCTTGTTTTAAGGTATTTGATGTGATGCTGGCGGTCTTTGTGTGATTTTGTGTACACATCGACATCTGCACATACACATAAAACAATCACGCATACACGCATGCGTGTGTGTGTGTGTGTGTGTGTGTGTGTGTGTGTGTGTGTGTGTGTGTGCGCGCGCGCGCGCGCGCGCGCGTGTGCGTGCGTGCGTGTGTGTGCACGCGTGCATGCGTGTGTGTGAGTGTGCGCATGCACGATTCTGCGCAAACATGTGACGGAGAGAGAGAGAGAGAGAGAGAGAGAGAGAGAGAGAGAGAGAGAGAGAGAGAGAGAGAGAGAATATTTTAACGAGCACCCTGTATATGTGTGTGTGAGTGCGCGCGCGCGCGCGAGTGTGTGTGTGTGTGTGTGTGTGTGTGTGTGTGTGTGTGTGTGTGTGTGTGTGGCCAGATGAAGGCCTTCAACATCAGCCACACAACATGGGAGCATACTGCCTAGGACAGAGACGGGTGGCGATCAGTTGTCCGCAAAGGTGCAGAGACCTGTGAAAGTAACAGAATTGCTGCAGCTGAGCAGCGTAGGATGATCAGGAAGACCAGCGTCAACAGATCTCCAACTGCCGCCACCATCCCCTCTCCGTACTGCGATAGGTCTTTCCGGGCGCCGATCGGTCTGACCAGCCATCTACGCACTCACCCCCGATCCCAGGATGACTAGATGGTCTTCGTCGTCTCGACGGACAAACAACATGTGTGTGTGTGTGTGTGTGTGTGTGTGTGTGTGTGTGTGTGTGTGTGTGTGTGTGTGTGTGTGTGTGTGCTGTGTGTCGCGCGCGCGTGAGTGCGTGCGTGCGTCTCCCGGCGTGAGTGAATGAGTGAGTGTGTGTGTGTGTGTGTGTGTGTGTGTGTGTGTGTGTGTGTGTGTAAGAGAAGGGTTTGGGTAGAACAAAGTAACGAGAAGGGGATGGGGAAAGTAAAACTCCTGCACACACGTGGCAACGTATCTCTGCGGGTGCCTTCACAATCACTTCAGCTATATTGCCGCGAACCGGATCAAACGTACTCTGTCAAAACACACACCACTCACCACCGCCCGCACTCCCCCCCCCCCCCCCCCCCCCCCCCCACACACACACACATACGCGAGTGCGCGAACACACACACACGCACACACACACACAAACAACACTTACTAACTAACTAACATCATAACGAATAGATACTATAGTCATTAGTTTTACTACACTCTCTATGGGGTGGGCGGAAGAAAAGAAGGGGGACGGGGTGAGTCTACAATTCCACAAAGGCAAAGGCGATGCAAAAACACAACTGGCCAAATTCGCTCGTGAAAAAAAAAAAACAAAAAAACAAGCAAACAAAGAACAAACACAACAACGACAAGAAACAGACAAAACAAACATGTCATAATTACCATCGAATAAAAGGGCTACATGCCAATGTGGCCAAATGCCGATGCCGATGTTGACCACATGCCGATGTGACCACATGTCGTGACCCAATGGCTCACATCGGCATGTGGTCACACCGACAAGTCTACCATTCTTCGGTAAAATACTGAAAATCATGGTTACAACGACACTTGGTCACAACGACATGTCGTCACGACACTTGGTCACAACGACACGTGGTCACAACGACACTTGGTCACAACGACACGTGGTCACAACAACGACACTTGATCACAAACGACATGAGCCCGCCCGAATAAAAGAATGCAGACCACTGGCATTTGCAGAAGCCAGACAGAAGAATGCTCGCCAAGACAGGAAAATGCAGATTACAATGAAGAAAAAAAAAGTCAAAAGAAAGTGACAAAAAAGAGGAAGTTACTGGCACAGAACTTCCAAAGGGCGGGGAGCCAAATCCCTCACACACAACACACACACACACACACACACACACACACACACACACACACACACACGCACACACACGCACACACACGTCCCCATCCCCCCCCCCTTCACCCCTACTCCAAAAGAAAAAAAAGAAAGCGTCAATTTAGCACTATGGAATGGAAATCAGGTCAGAAAAGAAAAAAAAAATCTTCAACAGTTCTTGACAATTTAGCAGTCGACTTCATACCTAACAGTTTAGTTTAGTTTGATTATCATACTCCACCAGCACAATTTAGCATTATGGAGTGGGATTCAGGTCAGAAAAGAGCAAAATCTTCAACAGCTCTTGACAATTTAACAGCTAGCTTCAATCTGAACGGTTTAATTTAGTTGCAAAGTGAGACGACTGCAGGCTGAAATCTAAACCAATCTTAAATAAATGTCAGCAAACCGCCCAGAGAAACGTGGACAAACGAGTCACAAGACAAAACACAACGCGTTTCGACCTCTTAGGTCTTCTTCAGGGAAAACAAAAACGAAACAAAAACGAGATAAAATCGAATAAAGTATTCGTTTTATTACCCCTTTTAAGGCCTTAAAAAAAAACAAAAAAACTGGCACCTTGGTTTGTTAAAGTTTGTACATTTTACTTTGTCCAGTTAAAGACTGAAAAGGCCATCACAAGTGAATTCACTTTCCAGCTAGTGAACACACAGGTTTGTTGGTACTTGGGAAACTGGATTCTACCAAGAATGGCATCATGTGGAGTGATTCCTGGTTTTGTTCATTGGACGGAACGCCCCGACTCTGAAATAAAGGTAAGATTACACGCAAGTGTTTTGTTTCACGTGGGACTATTGAACAGTCTTTGGGGGGATACATTGAGTTCGTACATCATTTTAGTCCAACCGCGTTTTGGAAAGTGTGCAGTTTCTGTTTTCTTGTTCTAGTTCGAACTCTGCTGTACGAGAGAAGGCAGGCAGTCCAGCGACACACCCAAGGGAGTGTACTGGTCACAACGCAACTGCCCAAGAGCTGCGCGTGAAGAAAGTACAGGCCCCTGACTGCTCAAACGTTATTCACGCAACCCCCGAGCCCCCAGTATGTGCCACAGTCATGGGACAATAATGATAATGGTAATGATAAAGATTATGCACTGTGGACATTTCTGATGTTAGAAACCTCTGCTGAACAGAACACAGATCTCATTGATCAGATGAGACCATTCTCTTGTGAAACGTTTCATCACTGACTATGGCGCTGACCTTCATCGCCATGCTTGGCGCGGCGTCCAGGTCTGTTTGAGACGCAGAGCGGATTACCACCTGAAACAAAGTGGGAAGACAAAGATGTTATGTCAATTTTGTTCAGTGTAGTACATCTTCAAACAACGGATTAAGAATAAGCATCGTATGTAGATGTATGCACCTATAAGTGCATACACAGAACAACAAAACATATTTCAAGAGAAAGATGAAAATAGATAAATGAAAAATAAGGCAACAGCTGATCGTTCTGGTATGCTTCCGTGTAAACGCAGTGTTGCGTGCCGTACTTCAAGATTTTTTTCTTTTTCAATAAACAGCATTTTCATTACAATGCGAGAACAATCACAATAAAAATGGCTAAAGGGAGACAAGTTCTTATTTTGTCTTCACCATTGGTTTTGTTTGTTGTTGTTTCGTTGTTTTTGTTTTGTTTGAAACAGGAAAATATGAGATCAAACAAAATCCGATGACATGGGAATTAGACATGCTGACTGTTGCCTATTTTTGGTGTCAACAATACCACACTTTTATCCATCAGAATGTTTGGTGTCAACAATACCACACTTTCATCCATCAGAATGTTTGGTGTCAACAGTACCACACTTTCATCCATCAGAATGTTTGGTGTCAACAGTACCACACTTTTATCCATCAGAATGTTTGGTGTCAACAGTACCACACTTTTATCCATCAGAATGTTTGGTGTCAAACAGTACCACACTTTTATCCATCAGAATGTTTGGTGTCAACAATACCACACTTTTATCCATCAGAATGTTTGGTGTCAACATATACCACACTTTTATCCATCAGAATGTTTGGTGTCAACAATACCACACTTTTATCCATCAGAATGTTTGGTGTCAACAATACCACACTTTTATCCATCAGAATGTAGATTAAACCATTTCATATCCGCGTGCACTACCCACGCCCCTCAGATGTTGCCCTCAGCTTCCCACCTCTTCTCCCTCCCCCTCCTCCCGCCCTTTTCCTCTGTCTCCTAAAGAAAAGCCGAAGCTGCCACTGATCTTGTGAGACCAGTTCAGCACAATTCGAATACTGCCAGAAAAAGGAAAGGTCGAGACACAATGGAAGCAACAAAAGAGAAAAAAAAAATTGAGATCAAGGAAATACCAGGACCACGCAATCCAACGGGTAGGAACTGGGGTCACTAGAGATTAATGTGGTCAAAGACAAAGGGGGAAATCAGATAGAAATCGGGAAGACGACGAGAGGACTACAAGGATCCAGAAGACAGCTGAACAAGGCCAGCAGGGGCTATTGGCTGGGTGGGAAAGCGCACTTAACAGAAGCTTCAGGTGGAATGAAATGAGGCATTTGGTTCCTTTCCAGACCAGCTTCATCCTCTGATCTGTATATGACCTCTTGCCACGAATGCAAACTGGTGAAATGGGGGTGAGATGACTATGCGTACCAACGCTGCCAGAGAACTGAGCAATAGGACATGTCCTAAACTCATGAAAAGCAGCGCTAATCCAAGAGGGTACACATGGAAGCATACCAGTGCTTGAGATGATTGTGTGTGAGATTAGTACCGCAGAGGAAATACTGCGCCACCAGAAGGTCCAACAATGACATTTTACGCGACAAGAGGCGCTACTCATGGTCTAGAACATTTATGAGGTCAGGTGCATGGAAGGCGGTGTAACAGCCCGTTCTTACCCCCCCCCCCCCCCTCTGGAACTTACCCCAGGGTAAGTCTGGGCTAGCCTGCTTTTACCCTCGGGGTCATTCCAGGACTAGCTGGAAAACTTACCCCCCCCCCCCCCCAGTTGGAACCCCCCCCCCCCCCCCCCCCCAGTCATCTACATTGTACAAGGTACACAGGCACTCAGGAGACACTAATTAGCTGTAAAAATAGTTAAAATCTCTGACCAATGGTCAGTGACACTGACCACCGGTTGTCTGCACTGCACAAGGTATGCACACTCAAGGTATATTAACTGTAACACTCATGAGACACTGATTAACTGTAAGATAGTCAAAATATCTCGTCTTTATTGTCAGGTAGTCGGGAGACCAGTGGAAATAGTTAAAATCTCCGATTTACAGTGGCACTGACCACCAGTCGTCTGCATTGTACAAGATACATAACTCGGGAACTATAATTAGCTGTGAAATAGTTAAAATCTCCGATTTACGTCATAATGACCAGTAGTCAGTGGCACTGACCACAAGTAATCTACATGTACAGAGGTCGATGCATCGTGTCTTGTGTACTTGTTCGTCAAGCTCTCGGAAAAACACTAATTAGCCATTGTTAAATAGTTAAAATCTCCGATTTACGTCATAATGACCAGTGGTCAGTGTCACTGACCACTAGTCATCTGCATTGTACAAGCTAAGGTACACAGGTACTCAAGAGACTCTAAGGGGGGGGGGGGGGGGGGGGGGGGTAAGTTCCAACTAGGGGGGGGGGGGGGGGGTATGTTCTAGCTAGTCCTAGAATGACACCCCCCCTCCCTCCCCCCCCCCCCCCCCCCACCTCCGGGGGTAAAAGCAGGCTAGCCCAGACTTACCCCCGGGTAAGTTCCAGAGGGGGGTAAGAACGGGCTGTTACACCGGTTTACTGGATGGACTGGTTAATCGGATGTGCACTGCAGGCCTGGCTTCCAGAATGGGAAAACAGTATTCAGAGCTCAGCAGGAAGAGTGGCACAAAGCTGGACACAGTTTCCCACTCACCTTCATCAGAACTAATGATGCTAATGAAACTCACTGTGTCATGTGAAAGCAGAATGGAGGAATTCACATCTGCCAGACTCAAATTACGCCTGCCGTACAAGACGCTTGATGGAATCTGGCTTCTGCGTTGAAGTCTTCAACACAGAGGCTGGAGTAAGGGGTGCTGCATGTGCATCTGCTCATGAAACGGTTTCCGGTTTCTCGTAAGGAGAGAAATAGAACCTTAAAGGCAGTAGAAGAAGAGGATGAAACGAGTTCCAACTGAATCTGGTCGAGGAGGAGCAAAATGAACTTCGTGAGGCTTACATTTTCATACTTAGAACAGGAGTTGGACACCTGTGCGGAGTAAGAGAGTCGTCACAAAACGTCGTAGCCTTGAGGCGTTCGGCTACTCAAGAGTCGTAGATTCAAATCACAGCACCAAAAAGCTTTCTTGCTTGCTGCAGAAGGATCTCTGCGAGTCATAACTTGGATACTGCTCTGAGAAGGCTAGGAATTCAGGTCTGAAACACGTACGTGAGGGAAGCTTCTTTTCTGATAACCTTTCGCTGTCATGCTATCCCTTCATTTGTTCTTCCTGCTGTGTCACGATTGACAATGTATCAACAGGCTTAAAGACGCACCACAGTAAGCGGTCACCGATTTGGTTGATACTCACTTGCAAACAGTTCTTTTTTGATGAGATAGTCTGAGTTCTCGCTTCTTCTTTGATAATTGCTAATTGTCATGATGTGTGTTCTTTGGGTTTGCATTCATCAGCAACTACTGAATGGAAACCAGCATGGGGGTACAAGTGAAAGGGTTCACTTTCTCCTCCTTGTCATGATTCATGCTAATAACTGTTGAACAATTAAGTAGTGGGGGAAAACAAGTGCAGGCTAACAATTCTTCCATCATTATAGTAATGACTTGGCAAAAAGATTTGAAATTGAGAGGGAAAAAAATGAAGATGAAGTAAATGGGAAAATGTATATCATAAATATGAAAACCCCTCACTAGCTGCATGAGGAGGAAACTATCGCAATCTCTCTCGAAGGCAGATCTATAGAAGAAAAAGAAAACACCCGAAGGTGCTGGGGAGGACCCGGAGAAGCACTGTCTTCACCTGCCTTTAGAGCAGTCCTGTACCACCCTTGGAGGCCTGCGCTGTGTTGACGATGGGTACAGGCACGCGCAGGACACTCCATTAAGATATCAAGGGACATAACTGCTCTTGAACACAGGCAAATCAGACTACAGGATGCAACTCATAACAGCCTTAAAGTAGCAGCCCCCATGGGCGTACTATCCCGTATTTCATGACTGCAGAGCCCACTGGCGAAAATCACCACCCTCCAGCTGTCGAGCACACCCCACAGACCCAACCACCCCTGCCCACGGACAGATGAAGACAGTGCCACTCCAGACACAGCCAAGCTTTCGCCATACGGTCTTATGCTCCGAGGCCTTTCGTCCGCTGAATCGGACTCATCAGGGAGACACGGCTGATTGTGTCTGTGCTCTTGGCGTCAGATAGAGACACACCACAGTCCATAATTCTGTGGTGTTCCGACCGCCAAGGGTTCGAAAAAGAATCCAACAGCACCCCTAAAGCAGCCAGCGAAAGGTAGTAGAATTAAACAAAACGAAAGTGTGGAGAGGAAAAAAGGTGTTGAAAACTAAAAAACATTACGCAAACAGTATAAAATGTAAGGGACAATCTTTGAGCCTATGCTTGAGGATCCATTTAATAACTGTGAAGTCGAATAGAGTGAAAAAAGAAAATAGTATTTTCTTAACTTAATGAATTAACTTTTTCTCACACTTACCCCACGAGTCAACGTTGTCTTCTTTCTACCTAACATTTTCATGAAATGTTCTAAATCTGAATCTTCTGGAAGGGAGATCCAAGGGAAGATCACTTCGTGATAACCGTCTTCCTAGTCCACCACACCAAACTGGGAAAACTGAATAATGTCACAGAATAAGGTGTGTGGTTTTTGTGTTTGTTTGTTTCTTTTTTTTTGTTTTTTTTTGTTTTGGTAAGTGAGAAAAAAAAAACTTTCCCCACTACAACACACACACACAACAACAAGATAAAGACTTTTTCCGCAACTGCATACGAAAGTCTCTCTCTCTCTCTCTCTCTCTCTCTCTCTCTCTCTCTCTCTCACACACACACACACACACACACACACACACACACACACACACACACACACACACACACACAACTAGAAAAAACAAGCCAGGAAAGATAAAACAGCAACCAATCCCTCTCTCCCTCTTAAATTGATCTAAACAATCAAGCCATGTGTGTAATGAGTACATACGTTTTTCACTCTTGCCTCCTGCTTTTTCGCAGGCCTTCTCCAACGGCCAAAAACATCAAGACAATAGTAAGGAAGACGTGATACCTTTGCGCCATGGAAGACAGTGTTGGTTTTCTCTCAGCTTCTCAGCGTTTGATTTTTATTTCTCACTGTAAACGCAGCAAACACCGTGTATTCATACATCGGTCAAACATTATACCTATGCACACACACACACACACACACACACACACACACACACACACACACACACACACACACGTGCGCGCGCGCGCGCTTTAACAACTATTGTTTAGGTAAGTCCTAGACCCCCTGCCAAATGACTCAGAATTTGGCATACATTTTAAACCACATTTGAAATAGAATTAGATGATGCAATTCATCAGTTTATATATCAGGAAAGTTTGTATACTGTTGGTTAGCATAGTAATTAGAGACATTACAACCAGACTAAAACCCCTTTAGAGTTGTTGAGAGAGAGAGAGAGAGAGAGAGAGAGAGAGAGAGAGAGAGAGAGAGAGAGAGAGAGAGAGAGAGAGAGAGAGAGAGAGAATGTGTGTGTTTGGAAAGGTGTGTGGAAGGGCTGATATCAAAGAGAGTGAGAAAGTAAGAGGTGGTGGAGAAGAAGAGGGGGAGGGGGTGGCATAAAAATGTTATATTGGGCTGGTACGCTGATCTTACATTGACCATCATTGTGAAAATAATTATGTTCTTTGTGACGTTTAAAGCTGAAAATACAACATCCTCTTACTATGTCGGAAAACATTTTTGAGTATTTTCCAATTATAGTCCTTCTGAGAATGTGTATCTGAATATTGTATCTACACTGTTCCAAAATATTTTTGGTGCACATGTCTTCTTAGACTGTTTGATTCAACTGAAAACAGTTTGCATAAAAATGATGACCCAAACAAACATTCATGTGTATACATTCCATCTGTAAAACGTATTATTCATATATATATATATATATATATATATATATATATATATATATATATATATATATATATATATATACGTATTGGTTTTCTTTTATTTACCACCTTTCGCTGGCTGCTTTAGGGGTGTGCTGTTGGATTTCTTTTTTTTTTTACCCTTGGCGGTGAGAACACCACAGAATTACGGACTGTGGTGTGTCTCTATATGACGCCAAGGGCACAGACACAACCAGCCGTGTCTCCCTGATGAGTCCGATCCAGCGGACGAAAGGCCTCGGAGCAGGCAACACATAAAGATCTGTCTTCGATAGGGATTACGATGGTTCCCTCATGCAGCTAGAGAAGGATTTTCGAATTCATGATATATATTTTCCCATTTTCTTCATGCCCCCCCCCCCCCCTTATTTTTTATTCCAAATCTTGCCAAGTCATTATTATAATGATGGAAGATTTGTTAACCTGCACTAGTTTTACTCCACTACTTACTTGTTATGCATTCTATATATATATATATATAATATATATATATATATATATATATATATATATATATATATATATAAAACAGAGAGTTTAAAAAACCACAACAGACAAGATAAAAAAGATTTCCAAAATTTTCGGCTTTACTGCCTTCCTCAGTGGTGGTGAGTCAACTGGCCGGCGAGTCACAGAACATTTATCCATGCATAAAAAGAAAGTGAATAAAATTCACTATCTTCAAACAAGAAGCTAAAAAGGATTTCACATACAGGCAATCGTTCAAATGGAAGGGGAGCAAAGGGACGTTATAGTGTAAGGAAGAGGGGCTGAGTGACAGTGTGTAAAAACGTGCGCGCGTCACGCACATACGGGGGTGTGGGCGTAAATGAGTGTGTGTTGGTGTGAGTGTGAGTGAGTTTGTGTGTGTGTGAGTGTATGTGTCAGTGTGTGTGAGTGTGTGTGTGTGTGTGTGTGAGTGTGAGTGTGTGTAGTGTATATATATATATAGTGTGTGTGTGTGTGCGCGCGCGCGCGCGCGTGTGTGTGTGTGTGTGTGTGTGTAAATCTCTCCGTTTATCTATCCATCTGTCTTATATGACAAAATGCCGATTGAGGCAAATCCAAATATACTCTAATTTTTTTTTTTAAATGTATAATGCCCAATGAAATAGTACCCCTGTTTGTTTTTTAACTCGACATCTGAAAAATAATGACTGAAAGACAACAGAGATGGGGAAGGCCTTTCATATCTCTGTTGATGGAAGTTTCTTTTACTTATTATAACAGCGGCATGTAACATTGTGGGAATGATCAACTCCATAGTAAGAACTTCCTTTTAACGTCTTGTTTGGAACAAATGCACTTGACTAAAGCAAATGTGTACATGGACATTTCCATGACAAAACTGATTACAGCCGTTTTCATCCAGTTATTGGCATGGGAAGGGCATCCTTTTGACTAATACCTGAGAAACTTCCATGCACTTTTTTGTTTGTTTGTTTTGAGAGATTTCCAAACCCTATGGCATTAAATCTTACCATTTAGTATTTTATTCACAGGAACACCTAGATTTTTAAAAAAATCAGGTGAGCAAACTGGGGAAATATTGCTTCTTAATTGATAATCTCATAGAGGTTCTATTTCGAAAACTTCCACCCGCAAATTACCAGTTTGTTTAAAGACTACCGAGCACAAGTTTTGCACACACACACACACACACACACACACACACACACAGCGTACACACACACATGCTCACACCAAAAACTTTCATGCATATAGAAAACATGCTGCTATACACTATATGTAAAAAAAAAAATCTAAACACTCACCAATAACCTGAACAGCTTGTAGGCTTTGTAGGCTCCCTCTCTGTTTTGCAGAAGTCTTTTTATAAAGACACAGTTAAAAAAAAAAAAAAAAAAAAAGGACACTGAGCAATTCTTCAGTAAATCGTTGTATGGATCCCATCAGGATTTCAAAAAAAAAGAGAAAAAATTATATAAAAGAGCAGCGGGGACTGAAACGATAAACTGATCAAAAAACAAAAACAAAAAAAACCAAGGTAACATGTGGCTTTCATGGATCTTGATGACTTTGCCCCTGTCAACATGTCTCTGGAAGACCAACCATTATAAATCAGTCAAGGGAAACACTGATGTGTGCCAATAAATCAAGGAAAAAAAAAAAAAAGGGGGGGGACGAAGGGTGGAGTTAGGATGCGGACAGTTAGTTGTGTCCTTGTCCTCTCATATATTAACTACTTTTTATTATGGTGTGCATCTGATGTGTGCATGCGTGCGCAGACGTGTGTGTGTGTGTGTGTGTGTGTGTGTGTGTGTGTGTGTGTGTGTGTGTGTGTGCGTGTGTGTGTGTGTGTGTGTGTGTGTGTGTGTGTGTGTGTGTGCGTGTGTGCGTGTGTGTGTGTGTGTGTGTGCATGAGACGTGCATTCCTGACTCAAAATGATTCAAACCTTCGAACATACAGTGACTTTGCTGCACAGTTAGTGAAGAATTTCCTTGGATTGACTTCTTTTCATTTAGAGCCATTCCACACTGTAGTGACCTCAAAGATTAAAGCAACATTGAAACTAAGCCAACGAGCAATCACCCCCCCCACACACACACACACACACACACACACACACACACACACATATGCGCCACTGTCAACTGTTCAGGCCTGAGACCAAAGTCAATTGACTATGGTGTCCACTTTAAAATGGACTCTTCATCAGAGTTGATACTGGTGTGTCTGTGGATGTCCTTAAGGCCATATTTCTGCTCCTTGACATCCTAGAGCCAGCCACTTCTGACTCAGTGAAGACCCTGAAGAACCCAGACAAGGTTAAAGGAGATCTTGAGCATTCAGACTGCACCAAAGGAAATGCAGATAGGCAGTCGTGCCTGTGGCTAAAAAAACAAAGATCCCGAGACAGCTAGAGAGAGCCAAAGGTCATACAACAACCCTGTTCAGTCCAAGGAGACTGGCTTCACACCGAAGAAAGGCAAACATCGGTATTTTCTTGGAGGGGGAGGGGGGGGGGGGGGGGGGGGGGGGGGGGTGGCGGTGATGGACATTCTTCCCTAGCTATCTTTTTACCTTCCTACAGAAAATTTGGAAACTTGCTCTTAAAATGGTGCAATCTGACACAGATCTGAAATCTTAACTGTTATCGTTCTCTGTTCAGTTCAGCCACCATTGAGTTTATTTGCACAGCTTTTACCAACCTTTTTCGCTTGAGTGAAAAGTCCCGCCGGTGCATGACGTCAGAATAAAGGTTTGTTCTGTCTTCAACTAGGAAGACTGTCCGCTGTCACGAGGACGTTCCACGAGATTTTGTGACGTCAGTGTCGTCTGCTAGGATACAAAACATGTGCCGATGTTCCATGGATTCCATTGCCGCTTTTGTTCTTCTTCCTTGATCTGTCTGTCTGTCTGTCTATCTATCTGTCTATCTATCTATCTATCTATGTATCTAATATCGTTGCTGAAATTCTGTACTGTTCACAGATCCTCATTTTCACATTTACATGAAATGCACGAATTTACGTAGAAGTGGAAGCCATGGGAGATCCCGATGCTGTCAATGTCCTGACCAAAGGAAATCCTCAGACGGCCTGTCTGGCCTAATATTGCCACAGCCAGACGTGGTCAAATGAAACACTGAAGTTGCCTAACATGGACCATACAATATCCCTGGCCAGGCCAGAGGCACGCACCCCGTGACAGACATATCAGGCCCAAGCAGATCGTAAAACTGCCAGACCTGGCCACAGTAGATCCTGAGACCAACATACGTGGCCAACAAACACCCTAATTTACTAGACCGAAGAGACCTTAAGATAGTTATATCTGGTCAAAAGACTTGATTTCTGAGTTAGCCATATCTGGCAAAGGTAGGTCTTGGGTCAGTCAGGTCTAGCCAAGATCATCAAGAC
>JADBJO010001415.1:137500-207500 GCA_016801955.1 Conus betulinus
ATGTCAAGTCGTCAAGAGGCAACCCACCGGAGGAGACACTGCATTGCTGCCGAGTCACTTCGGCGGTGTTCAGTGGTGCCTGTTCTGATCTAACATACGCAGGGACACCACCTACCAAGCCCCCTACTGACGACAATAATTGCTTAGTCGCGGAGCCGGCGTGAGTGAGCTCTCCCTCCGGAGGGCGCCACCATGTCCGTCCAACGACAGCCCGTATGGAATCGTTGATACCGGTGACCCCAACGGAAGTAAACCAAGGCCACAGACGTGGAGAGGACATCGAAACTGAGGTCACCATGAGAGCAGGGGCATGAATTTGAGAATTTGAGACTTTTTTTTAAAATGCTGATCGATGAGAACGAGGATGAAGTCACCATGAGAGCAGGGCATAAAGGGCCACAGAATTTAAGACTTTTTTTTTTCAAATGCCGACCGATGAGAATGAGAAAGATGATGCTACGGATTTCCATTTTGGTCTGAGACTGCGTGACAGGGCTGTACTCTACGCTTCCTTTCATAATATATCCCGGCGTCAACCAGGCCCGAGAGATACAGACACCTGCAGTATTGGTCACAAAATTTAAGCAACACTCTCAGAGACGCATCCTTTAAGTGGATGAAACTCGACTGTGTGGTCCCACTCTTCCCAACTGAGCCCGTAGCAAACTCAACTCTGGGTAGTGGCCGGTCGGAGCAGAAAAATCCCACATGACTCAGATGGGAATCGAACCCACGACCACCCAGCCGTGAGTCCGCGACGCTAATCCCTTCGCAACGGCGGCTGGTGACGTTACTGACATTTTCGGTTCCTGCTTATCTGCATTAAATATTCTGAACATTTTCAATGGTCTCCAAATCACAGTTCTTCAAGATCCATAGCATAATCCTTTGCATGAAAATCACTTCGGTGCCGAAGAGAAACTGTTCAAGCACGTGAGCCCCACTTTTAAAAACGGCTACTTATTGACTGCAACAGAAAGTATGATTGAAGGGTCTTCCTGAATCTTGCACTGGGGAGACACAGCGTGTGACCACCAGCTGACATGGACTATCGCTGCGTCAGTGCAGAATGTGCTTAATGTCTGCCACTCCACCCCATCGACACAAATCACTTGAAGGGAGATAACACTGCGTCTCGTGTACGTGCTTTTAAGACGGCTACACCTGTGAAAGTGTGACGACTTTAATGATGACAGTCGAGAGGTAATCGATACGCTGAGCTGAAAGGTGCTCTTTATTTACCTCGACTTAACAGTCAGGTGAAAATGAGGACGTTGGAGTGACGTTTGTTTGCTCTTTATCATGTGATGTTCATATCAAAGTATGTTAAAGCAAACCAAATGATTAGCCTGGTAAAAAGAGCATTTTCGTATCTTGATAACAAAACATTTCAGAAAAGTGTATAAAAACATGTGGAATACACACGTGTTGTTTGGCACCGTTTCCTGAAAAAGATGTCTGGCGCCGTTGAAAGAATTCAAGAAAGAGCGACTAGACTATTGAAAGAGTGTAATGGAATGAATAATAACAAAAGACTTGAGTACCTTAACCTACACTTATTACAGTAAGGTGATTTAATTAAGGCTTAAAAGAAAAATAAATTCCAGCGGTCCATAGGACATAAAAGTGAGCAAAATTTTTCGATCACCAAATAACGATAAAACAAGAAATTCTGACGAAAAAATGCTAATGATCCAGAGTAATACTATAAGGGAAAAACAACAACAACAACAACAACAAAACCCACGAATAACCAACAACCTCACTTGCTAACAGATCAGCATGAATATAGAATACACTATCCTATTCGATTCAGTTGATGTGTATTAAAAATGCTAATTTTCATTCATTAAAGAAAATCTGAAGAAAAAAATGTCACGAGTTACTTTCTTAAATCTAAAGATATTGAACACAAATCATGATATGCAATGCCTCACAGATGTGTGGGTAAACAATATTGAAGGAAACTTTTTCGAAAGACCGCGAGGCCTCGGCTTCGCAGCCAAGCCGCCACACTACTACAACAATTAATTTCAGGTAGACTGCTCTGCGTATTTTCTCCCTCATCTAGTCTCCATACATGTCTCCATGGCTGCATGATTTATGTATACATACGTGTATGTACAAAACTATACACTTCCGTGAGTGTTGACTATGTACAGATGTCTCGTTCAGCCCCGAATTGCGTCTGCCCAAATTCTCGCCGGCGACAGTTCGGGTAGGTCTCATTCCCTACCAAGATTGTCCCCCTTTACCATAAAGGGGGCAGGAATGCGACATGTTTGAGGGAATGAAGACTACAGAGCTGATTTTGATTCTAAACTGACCATACCTGTACGTTTCAACTGTGTTGGAAGAGTCAGGCTGTTTGAGTTGGTGAGCCATATGTTTTCGTGCCAATAGCCAAACATCCACACTCACAGACTGGCTTGCTACTACCGTAGAACGTGAAGCCTTATGAGTTGAAAAGAATGAAAAGTTCAATGCTATTTTTGATGCGTGTTGTAAAGCAAACTGTGTGACTTGTGATTGGTTATTGATGTTTTCAGTTTTAGTAAATATCGTTAGTCATGTACTGAAGTATTGGTTAATGAATTTGTAAACGCACATTTGGTCATGTTCATTGAAACACCCTTCATGTTGTTTCAGTAGACACTGTAGTTTCAACAGACCTGCATAAAACCCGAAGGTACAAACAAACAAACGAGCGAAAGATAAGAATAGAAGTTGCTCATAAAAACACTGCTTTCACTCTGCTCTAGTTTTGAATGTTAATCAGCACAACTAGTAGCAGTTAGACTCAGTAGCAGCTGTAGCAACAGCACAACAGCAGCAGTTACACCGGTATCAGCGAAAGTACTAGCTGCAGCAGCGCTGGTAGCTGCAGCGGCAATAAAAGTAATCAAAGCAGTAGCAGCTGCAGCAGCAGCAGCAACAACAACAACAACAAGAACAGGAATAGTAGTAGTAAAAGCAGCAGCGGAAAAAAAATAGCAACAGCAGCTGCAGGATCAGTAGAAACAGCAGCAGCAGATGTGGTAACATTAGCAGTGATACTACTAGCCTAAGCAGCAACAACAGCAATAGCAGTTGCAGCAATATCTGCAGTAGTGGTATACGCAGCAACAGTAGTGGTAACAGCAGCAGCAGCATAGTAGAACGAGTAGTGGCAGCAGCATCAGCAGTAACACGACTTGTAGTAGCAGCAGTAACAGTGGCACTAGCAGCAGCACCACCAGCAGTTGTAGTATTAATTATCAGCAGCAACTGTACGTAGTACTAATAGAAGTGGCGGTAGCAGCAAACAGCAGCAATGCAGTAAAAGCAGCAGGAGCAGCAGCAGTAGTACAGGCAGCAGAAGCAACAGTCGCCGTAAAAATATAGCAGCAGCAGTAGCAGCAGCAGCAGCAGCAGCAGCAGCAGCAGTAGTAGTAGTAGTAGCAACAGTAGCAGCAATAGCAGAAGCAGTAGTAGTAGTAGCAGCAATAGCAGCAGCAATAGTAGCGGCGGCAGCAGCAGTAGTATAGAGACGTAGTAGTGGTAGTAGCAACGGCGCAACAGCAGCAGTAGAAGCAATGGTGGTAGTATTAATAGCAATGGCAGCAGCAGTAGCAGCAGCAGTAGCAGCAGCAACAGTAGAAATAGCAGCAACAGCAGCAGCAGTTATAACAGTAGTAGTAGTACTAGTACTATTAGTAGTGGTAGTAGCTGTAATAGTAGTATAGTGGTAGTTTTAGTAGTAATAGTGGTAGTTAGTAGTAGCAGCTGCAGCAGCAGCAGCAGCAGTAACGGGCGGCAGCAACAGCAACAGCAGAAGTAGGAGTAGTGATGATAGTCGTAACAGTAGCAATGGCAGCAGCAGTAGTAATGGCAGCAGCACTGAGTGTGGCAGCAAAGGCGGTAGCAGCAGGAGAAGTAGTGTGTCGGTGATGGTTGAAAAAAGTAGTAGTAGCAGAAGTCGTAGCAGCAGCAGATGCAACAGCAACAGCAGCAGCAACAGCAACAGCAACAGCAGCAGCAGCAGCAGCAGCAGCAACAGCAGCAGCAGCAGCAACAGCAAACAGCAACAGCAGCAGCAGCAGCAGCAGCAGCAGCAGCAGCAACAGCAGCAGCAGCAGCAGCAACAGCAACAGCAGCAACAGCAGCAGCAGCAGTTGCAGTAGCAGTATTGATGGTAGAATTGACTTCCAGCAGAAGCAACAGCAGCAGCAACAGCAGCAGCAGCAGCAGCAGCAGCAGCAGCAGCAGCAGCAGCAGCAGCAGCAACAGCAGCAGCAGCAGCAGCACAGCAACAGCAGCAGCAGCAACAGCAACAGCAGCAACAGCAACCAGCAGCAACAGCAACAGCAGCAGCAGCAGCAGCAGCAGCAAGTGGTAGCGGTATGCATTACTCCCTTCTCAAGTCTGACGTTGAATGTTCGACAGGGCGATACTTAAGGGTCTATCAACAAAGATCTAAAACAACACCCAGTGCTTATATCCCACGCACAGATCATCATCGCAAAATGGGCATCAGTTAGTTAGATCTGAAAATAAATGTTTGCGAACCGAAAAAAAAAAAAAGTGGATAAAACGAATCACAAGACAAACACGACACGTTTCGACCTCTTAGGTCTTCTTCAGGCAAGATACAAAACAATTAAGACAACGAAAATGAACGAGCAATCACTTATCTTCAAACACTTCAGCGCAAGATAGACGGGTGTTTTTTGTTTGTTTGTTTGTTGTTGTTTTTGCGGTTGGCTACCATTTATTTAAGATTTTGTTTAGATTTCCACACTGCAGTCGTCTCACTTCGCAGCTAGATCCACTTAGACAGTCAGGTAGTCTTCGTTGCTAGTGTCTGAAATAACAACCAAACCAACAACAACATCAACAGAGAGAGAGAGAGAGAGAGAGAGAGAGAGAGAGAGAGAGAGAGAGGAGAGAGAGAGAGAGAGAGAGAGAGAGAGAGGAATGCGCCCCTCCTCATCAAATTCAACCAACCGACAGTAACACACACCACACACACACACACACACACACACACACACACACACACAGAGAGAGAGAGAGAGAGAGAGAGAGAGAGAGAGAGAGAGAGAGAGAGAGAGAGAGAGAGAGACAGAGATGCGCTCCTCCTCACCAAATTCAATCAACCAACAATAACAGAGAGAGAGAGAGAGAGAGAGAGAGAGAGAGAGAGAGAGAGAGAGAGAGAGAGAGAGAGAGATCCCGGCATGTTTTTATATGTATATTGCATCAGATGTGTTTTTGTTTGTTTCTGTTTTCTAAACGCCTTTTGGGTCACATTTTCCTCATGTTCATGTGCGTGAATCAAGCAGTCTTGTGGTTAAAAACAAGTAATAGTAGTAGTAGTAGTAGCAGTAGTGGTAGTAGTAGAAGACATGGAAGTAGTAGCAGTGGTATAGTGGTATCATGATTACCTTTATCCTCCTCCTCCTCCTCCTCCTCCTCCTCCTCCTATCATCATCATCAACACCATCATCATTGTCATACTTCTAATTTTTTTCTGTTCATATTTTATGATGAACTTGACTCCTTTCGCATTTTCTGAAGAGCTATGCACTTGTATATTTCTTAATTCTATATTCATATCCAACCCATTTTTTATAAAATTGTAACAATTTCTATGTTTTGTCATCATCAACATGGTTATCATCATTATCATTAGTAATGTTCTGATAACTTTGAAAAAATTCCTAGATTTTATCGTTCTGTCTTTCGCATTTTTTGCCACTATCGTCATTATTTCTATCATAACTATTATAGTAACTGTTTTTTTTTCTCTCTTCCTCTGTTAGTATCCTCGCTATTATTGTTAGCATTGTTATTATTGTTGTTAGCATCCTTATTATTCCTATCATTATTTTCATCGTTACAATTATTATTATTATTATCATCGTCATTATTAATATATGATTGCAATTCCATTACAATCATTATTATTGTTATTATTATTATTATTGTCATTATTATTATTATTTTTGTTGTTGTTGTTGTTGTTGTTATGATTATTATTATCAAGCTCTTCTCCCATCCAATTTCTTCCCCTTCTCTTCAGTTCTATTCTGAAGCTTCAGTTTTCCACCCAAGCCACATTTTGCACGTAGCTCGGAGAGATCAGTGAGTGTTCATCCTATTGTTTGTTTGTTGTTCTGTTTTGAAAGTTTTGTCCTACCTGAAGAACACCAATAGGTCGAAACGCGTTGTGTCTACGTTGTAATTTGTTTATTCCTTTGTTTAGCCCCTTGGTAATTATATATCTACATTCATAATGATAATTTGTTCAGTTTGTGTTCTATGCATTCAGTGGGCATGTGCACTCACGCTGGCGCTCGCGTGTGCATGTGTGTGTGAGGGAATGGTAGAAGAATGATTTTTTTTTGTTCTCTTGCGAGTGTGTGTGTGTGTGTGTGTGTGTGTGTGTGTGTGTGTGTGTGTGCGTGCGTGCGTGCGTGCGTGCGTGCGTGCGTGCGTGCGTGCGAACGTGTGTGTGTGTGTGTGTGTGTGTGTGTGTGTGTGTGAGAGAGAGAGAGAGAGAGAGAGAGAGAGAGAGAGAGAGAGAGTGTGTGTGTGTGTGTGTGTGTGTGTGTGTGTGTGTGTGTGTGTGTGTGAGGGAATGGTAAGAGAATCACTTTTTTTCTTGTTGTTCTCTGCATTAAGTGTGTGTGTGTGTGTGTGTGTGTGTGTGTGTGTGTGTGTGTGTGTGTGTGTGCATTCGTGCGAACGCGCGCGCGCGCGCGCGCGCGCGCGCGCGCGCGTGTGTGTGTGTGTGTGTGTGTGTGTGTGTGTAAGGAAATGGGAAGTTCTATAATCAATCAAAAACAGAAACTGTATCCCTAAAATGTGTGTGTGTGTGTGTGTGTGCATGCGTGCGTGCGTGCGTGCGTGCATGTGTACGTGTGTGTGTGTGTGTGTGTGCGCGCGCGCGCACGCGCGTGTGTGTGTAAGAGCAAGTAACTCAAACTCTATTACCTACTTCTCTAATACCAAAAGAAACAAATGCTGCGAATGTTCAGGTAGTCTGTTCCAGTGCCGACAGCCCATCTCACAGTTTCAACGATACGGCAGGAAGCGACACTAACAATCAAATGGGGATGAGGTGGGAGGAACTCTCCCAGTAAGATGGTCGACTGAGAATGTCTCCAGTTAAGCACACACAAGGCACACTTCTTTTTGTGAAGAAATGTGGGGCTGCTAATAATATAATTCACAGCTTTTTTTTTTATATTATTGTTCTGCCCTTTCAGATGAGAGTTGGCCGCTAGGATAGGATGCACATTGTCTGGATGAACGGAAACACATTGTTCAAACGCTGCACGAAGCACACATGTAGGGAAATAAGGAACAAAGTGTTTTGAATTTTGCGATGCGCATGTGTGCATACACTCACACACATCAACTTTTTTTTTTTCTTCTTTATTGGTATGTCACTTAAGCATACACACACACACACACACACACACACACACACACACTGATAAAACGCCTAAGAGTGTTGGTCATAGGCTGGTGGAACTGGCACGAAGTGAGGCCATTGCCATACAGTGGAGGGAAACTACGTGAAAAAGGGAAGAAAATGAAGGGTACACTCGGTGGCATCATCAGTGGTAGTCATGGTAGTCAAGAGCAGCTGTTTATCACTGATATGGTCAGTCCGCTGCATGGTAATATTGTCCGGGTAGGGTGGTGGGAATGGGATGGGGGTTAGGGTGGTGTTAGGGAGGAAAGGAGGGAAGACATCAGAGCAGTGCGAGTCAATCTGAGAGCTGGGAAGCGTAGAAAGGCTGTTGGATTCAGGAGATTGTGTTGAGTAATTGTGAAGATTGTTCTAACAGACAGATGAAGAAACAGAGCAGTGATTCACTATGGGGGAAGATAGAGAGACGCAGAGCTGAGCGAGACCTTTACTGTCCCACTTTGTGGCTGTAGCGAGACCTTTACTGTTCCCGGCAACTGCGTTCCCGGCAAGGCGTGCAGTCCCTTTCCTTGTAGGCAGAACGGCATTGTGGTACAAAGGCACTCTTGGTGCTCCACGACTGGTGAAGATAGTGGTGTGGTCCCTGCAGTGCACACGCATGCCATCATGCGCCTGTTGATGGGGTGAATGACAGAGCTGAAGGGGTGTTGTCCTCTGGACGGCAGGGTAGCAGACGCTGGAAAGGACCCACTGGCCTTGGGAAAGGTCGTGTTGCTGCTGATGGCACTGTCTGCTGAGGCCAGGGCATGAGTGCAGCCTTGCATCCCAAGGTGGGACTGCGGCCTGTTTCACTGTTGGTGGCGGTGTCTGGCTACTGAGCCATTCAGCCAGCTGGGTCACTGTCAGGGCTCTGACATACACTGCTGGGGAGGTGAGGAGCGGGAGAGACCCTTTTCCACCCCCCCCCCCCCCCCCCCCCCAAGCAATTGGTACTGGTGTCCAGAGTAACACCTGTACGTGTTGGAGAGGGTGGAGCTGGACGTCTGCTGACTGAGAGACCTAGAAACTGGTGTGTGTGGAGTCTTTTTTTGCCTGTACTATGTTCGTTTTCTGCATTATGCGCTTTGGCAGTGATGCGAGAGAGGCCAGGTGGTTTGGGGGAGGATGATTGGCGGGACATAGTTTGAAGAGAGTTCATGATATGAAGGGCGAGGAAGAGGTGTTACGGCATTTTGGCTGAGAGTGCAGTAACTGAATGGTGATGGCATTTACATCTGTTTAAATGACCGTCTAGCTTCAGCCACTGCCTAGCTTCGTGAAGGGCTGCACTGAGGGCTGAAATTTCAAACCAGAGGGACTGTGTTGTCTGCTGAAACTTAGCGCTGGATACACAGACATTGTGGCAGCATGTCCCCTCTCACTGAAACGTTGCCATTGTCTTTGGCGTCTTCACGGGCGACGCTTTCAGTGTGACCGACATGGATGTTGGGTCTTGATGGGGGTGGGGGTGGGGTGGGGGGGAGCAGGACTGAACTAGATGTGACAGTAGTTAGAGTGCAGGGTGAGCGGGGAAGAGACTGAAGGACCAGTAGATACCAGGGTCGAGGATGCTGTGTAGCGTCGCTGGCAGGAAAGGTGAGGGTAGGGGACACGACGGCAGGGAGGGTGGAGGGAGGAAAGGTGAGGGATGAGGGACACGACGAAGGGAGGGCGGAGGGAGGAGACTGAGTCACAGGGTAAAGAGAGCAGCCATCGTGCAATGAAAGGGATGGCGAGAGAAGGACAGACTTGAAGAGTAGGAAGGTTCATGTGGTCACAGAACAGGCTGCATCTCCTTGCTCCTCATGGTCACGCGGTGTGAGTGGTGGACTCAACACACCGCACGTGTTTGTCCTCCTCTTCTGTCTGCACTTTTTCCTTTGTCCTCTGTGAACAGCTCCTAGCTGGTCAGGATGGCTGCTGCTGTGTCGCAGTCTCTGGCTGACACATGTGTGTGACGGAGGGTGGTCAGAGCAAGCAATGGAAGCCAGCGTGTAGGCAATGGGATGCAGTATGTCAGCTTTGTCCTCTATCCACTGTTCACACGACTTTTCTTGAACAAGTTTATAACTAGTTGTAAAATGAAATGAATTCCTAGTACCTTGGTTTGATCTGTCCTCATTTCCATAGTGGACTGGGTAGAGGTCAGAGTGCATTGGGGGAGATGCTGATGAAGTCGTAAGTACAGTCCTCATAGCATTTGTGTTTTGCACATGAAAACTTTGCCATGTACAGTGCAATCCTTGGGAACAAATTCCCATCTATGATTGGAGTGAACATCTCCAATGGGGCGTATATTGTCTTTCCACACATAAATGAATTCAGAATGGGGTCTAATGTATCCGTGATTTGTCCGAGGTTGCCCCAAACACAAATATATACGACGACCTTGAGCCATGGATGGTGAGCCTAATACTGCCATGCCATGGCGGACCTACATCAATAGTAGTTTCAAAGTGAGCTGACTGCAAGCGGTAATTGAAGCAAGGATAATTCTTAGTGGGTCCGCCCAAAATAAGGACAAACAAGTTACAAGACAAAACAGGACGCGTTTCGACCTCATAGTCTTCTTCAGGCAAGATGAACAACATGCAGGACAATGAAAATGAAGAAAAAGATATCACTCATCTTCTCTGAACATAAGAATATATGAGAGAAGGTAAGTGACTGCTCGTTCTTCGTTTTCGTTGTTCTGAATGTTGTTTATCTTGCCTGATGAAGACCCAAGAGGTCGAAACATATCGTGTTTTGTGTCTTGTAACTTGTTTCTCCTTCTTTTTGGCGGACTCACTAAATATTATAATCAAAATGTATTTTTACAACAAAATGTTCAGACCCGTCACAGGTGGTTGTTTTTGGTTCAATCACTCCACCAAAAATATTTCAATGTGTCAACATTATGTAACTGCCTGTATCACACTATCATAACCATTTCGAAATTCAATTGCATACGTACATGAGCAAAAAGCAACAGTATCTTCTGCAATGACGATGCACCATTACTGCCTTACACACACACACACACACACACGGAGAGAGAGAGAGAGAGAGAATTAAGTCTGTATCACACACATTGTTGAGAGAGAGAAGGGGAAACCTTAACACTCTTTCTTTACCCCCCCCCCCCCCCCCCCCCCCCCCCTCGTCCCCTCATCCCATCTCTTCTCCACACCTTCTCTGTTTGTGCTGATTAGAATGGTTCATATTCATGGTGACTGTTGGTGTGTTGGTTATCAAGTGACTTGGAAGAGTGCCAGCCAATCCCCATCCCTCCCACTGTCTCAGTTCATATGGAGAAAACCTGACCTCTCCTGGTGGTGGCTGTAAGGGATGGGGGAGGGGGCGGGGGCGGGAGGGAGAAGACAGTGTGCTTGTGTGCATACTGTGTGTGTGTGTGTGTGTGTGTGTGAGATATCACTATCAGTCCATTTCCTGAAGTGGTGCTATCTTTAGTTCAAGAAATGGTAATATGATTCCTTGGGCAAGACAATGTGTGTATAGCACTTATTGAGGATTTACCAGAAATTCTATGGCTCATACCCACTCACAGAGAGGGGGTGTGGGGTGGCGAGAGAAGAGGACTTTACTTGTGCTTTACTCATGCTCTCTATGTGTGTGTGTGTGTGTGTGTGTGTGTGTGTGTGTGTGTATGTGTGTGTGTGTGTGCGTATACATTATATGTGCGTTTTGACCTATTCACATACATACACATGCTTTCTCTCTCTGTTTAGACAGAAGAGGCAAGGGAGGGGTGGGGTGGTGGTGGTGGTGGTGGTGGTGGTGGGGGGGGGGTGATGGGTAAGGGGGGCACTGAACTGCCAAGGTCTCGAAAGCCCAAAGTGTAGCATTTTGACATTTTAAGTGTAACATTCCAAATTGAAGAGTATGTGAATGTGAGAGGGCAGTCTCAATAGCACTTTCAGTTGTACTTCACTTCGTACATAACATGATGGTGGACTAAGAAGAGTTATATAACATGGTTTTGGCTTGACTTACAAATGAAAAATTCAAAATGTTTGGCAATGATACCAATCAATAAAGCAGCAAGATCATGATCTCCTATCGTGATTTTTCTTCCTTACTTTTTCAACCTCTCATTGAACTTGGCTATTTCTTGACGAAGTCAGTCTACAGTCTGAGGTTTATGCTACTTGGTTCAGTAGAAGCAGCCATCAAGTCCATGAGGAGTGTGTTTGTATTTTCAAGAATTTTTGTTATTGGTTTTGGTGTAGCATTTCATCATAAAGTGTACTAGCACAGCTTTGTTGAAAGCGTAGGTTTGTGGTGGTGGTGGTGGTGGTGGTGGGGCGGCGGTGTGGGTGTGTGTTGTGTTGTGTGTTGTGTGTGTGGTGTGTGTGTGTGTGTGTGCGTGCGTGTGTGTGTGAGGTGCGGAGCTATGCTGGGACTAAAAAGGAGATGTAAGCTAGTGATGGGGAGAAATAGAAAGGAGTTGGAAACAGTCTGTGGACATAACACACAGGAAACCTGTGTAGGATGGAGGTGGACATCTGGTGGGTTGGGAAGGGGGGGGGAGAATAGAGATGGGGGTCAGGAATTCATGTAAAGCTGGGTTCAAAGGTGAGTGTTTTTGAGAGTATCTGCCCACTGCAAGTGGATGCAGCAGTTTAGGCCTGTATCTCTTCAGCATGTGTGCCACCTAGACTCAAGCAATTTGTCAGCCACAAACGTGATTTGTGACAAACTAACGGCACCTTTGGACAGTTTGGGGGATGAGGGTGTACTGTTTGTTGCTAGTTGATTTTGGTGACAAACTGGAAAACGAGGCTTGCCTGAATTGTCCCCAGTGTTGATGTGGCCAGGTGACCATGGTGAGTTGAGTCATAGAAATGCTTGTTTGAAAAAAGAAAAAACAAACCCAAACAATTTGGGGTCTATCCATCATGCATTTTCAATGTATACTAAATCCATACATTTGGAGTGAAGCTTTTGTGAACATAAAGCATGCTCTGTCTTATTGCTTTAATGGCCAAATTACATTTCACTGTCATATTAATTAAATCCAAAGCATAAATGATCCAAGCTGACATGTCTTCTTATCTTCATACTAATTTCTAAACTATCTCCTGAAAGATATGGCAAAGCCCACACCACAAACTGACAGAAAACACGATCAAAACATAAGATACATCATAAGGGCATTTTATTGGTCTACATCTCATCAAAACAAAACCACTTTCACACATCTGCATTCACAGTATGCTCTCACAATCATCGTACTGGCAGTACCTCACAATCTGGAAATAAAACCAACCGACCTAAAATCTGTCAGTCAATCTGACAACGGAGTACTTAACACCTAAAATCTATCTTTGTGGAATCAGTCATTCTGATAGTGGAGTACTTAACACCTTCTAAAATCTATCATTGTACCATCAGTCATTCTGATAATGGAGTCCTTAACTTAACTGAAAAATGGTCTGTCATTGCAGTGTCTCAAAGATAACTTGTGACAGGTATTTCTAAACACTGCTGCTGTTTTCCTCTTTGCAGCAAGCATGTCACAGTAACACCTGTGGGCTGAGAAGAACAACAACAAAAAGCCAAAACCACCACCCCCTGTACTGCTGCTCTCTGCCTCTCTCTTCCACTGCTCTTAATCTGTAACAAGTCAGATATCGCAAAGCAAGGACATTGAAAAGTGAAAACATTTTCCCTTGATTCTTTTTTCCTTGTGTGTGAGTTTGTGCTGAGGAAAATAGTTGACATTTCACATCTTTAACCATCGGTTAAACTGGAAATGAACCGTCGGCAGGGAACTTCTCTCAAAACAGTAAACAAAGATGGACTTAAATAGATGGTAAAAGGCAAGCATAACTGATTCCTTAAAATAAAAAAAAAAAAAAAAAACTCTTTCTTTTCTTTGCCTCCATCAGGACCTGTTTTCCATTGCTTTGTGGCGTCATCATCTGTGTTCTGCCTGCCATGACAAGATCTGGTGCTGTGGTTTTTTTCCAACATGTTGCAGGCAGCCTCATTTAAAAGCTTTTTCCCCAACTTGATGCACGGATTTTCAAAAGTGTTTCACTGAAAGTACAGGACCATATTGCTGCCTGAACTGGTCAATCCAAAGGCAAATAACAAAGCTTATTTACATTCATATTGATTACAATATAAAAGAAACACATGAAAATGCATACGGTACTGTGAACAATCAAATCCATGCTTGTGAAATACTATAATTCTGGTGAAGACTTCAAAATCCACCACCTGCACTGACGTAAAACCCTTTGACTTCTCGTCCCACTGTGAACATGCTGGCTGGAGTGGGTCAGTAACCTCACTGTAACGGATCAGGGGTTCTGCTGAGGGATGGCAAAAATCGCTGAAGTTTTGGACAGGAGGGGGAGGGAAGGGTTCTGGTGGACATGTTCCCTTTTGCAATTTGACACCGTCTTTCAAAATGATGCAGTCTCGAGCAAATCTGCCCATCAAGTAGTGTACAGTCCACTCTTTGGTACACCCACCACCACGGCCATCTGTTTGTACAGCTTTTGTTCGTCTCTTTCACTTATGCAATGTCTTGCCAAGGGACCATGCTGAAAGTCTCATCATTTTGCTATTAACCAGGCAGATAAAATGTTGACTGCCTGCTCTCATGAACAAAGTTTCAATGTGATGTTGTGATGTCAGTGTTTACTGCTATCGCATCAAAAATGCAACCAGCACTCGTCGATTCTGGTGCCACTTTTTCCGTTCTCTCTTGATGTTTGTCTAAATCTGTCTTTTTTCAGATTTTTCATTTCAAAATTTTGCTGAAGTGTGGAGAAGTGGGAGTCAACTGAGATGGGGCACACAGAAATGATGAAAATCGCTATATGCTTGTGATGCACTGAGGGAGACAAGTTAGGCCATCAATGTGAAAGTGTATCACCCCTGTGACTTGGTGCAGACACTCATCAGATCATCAGTGAGACTGTAACACCCTTGTGTACATTGGATGAGAAAGATCAGAGAGTTTGAGTGAAAATGTAACACCCTTGTGATTGGAATGGAACACATATACCAGGTCATCAGTGAGCGATGGGAACATCTCATGATGGGATAAGCAGCAAACTGGATCTTCAGGGTAAACCTATGATGTATTTGTGACGAGTTGGAGCAGCCAGATCAGGTCATCAGTGTGAAATATTCTTGTGATGGCTTGGGGCAGACAGATCACCAGAGACAGACTACAACATCCTTGTGACGGGATGGAGCACATGTATCAGGTCATCAGTGAGGGACTGTTAACATCCTGGTAATTGGTTGGAACAGTCAGATCCATCATCAGAGACAGACTACAACATCCTGGTGATGGTTGGAACAGTCAGATCCATCACCAGAGAGAGACTACAACATCCTGGTGATGGGACGGGACAGACATATCAGGTCATCAGGCACCAAGGCTTGTCTGGACCTTGTGGATGGAACTGCATCATTTTGTTCCAGCAAAGAAATCACTTGGTGAAACACAGCATAGAAATCACTCTGTGAAACACAGCATACAATATAGTTCTTGTCTTTCAAGTCCATGCACTTTGGTCTGCCTTCATACAGGTACAACAGTCAAAGTGGAAAACAAAAACTGTTCACATATTCTGTCCATGGTTGGATTCAGAGCTGACATAAGAGTAAAACCCAAGACACCGGCCGGAGCACTAAAAGAGACACTTCACCCCTATTCCTGTGAAATGAAATGTCACAAATATTGATCCTGGGATGGCGCTAAAAACATGGATCATTATAACATGATCTCTCAACTGACTGATGTCTTTCACACACAAGTCACTAACAGAGTCAAAAATGTTCAATAAGCCACACACAAAGGTATACATAAATAAGACATACAACGAAAAACTTGATTAAGAAAAAAAAGTTTAGAAACAAAGGACCAACTCACTCTGTCCAAATGATATCAATGGATTCAAACTTAGTAAGTAAGTAAGAAATCCAGCCAACTTGAGATGTCGCTAGCCACATTGTGTTGGAACATACTTTCGATACAGTTCTTGTGGGTGAAACTGTCAGAACTAAAGATGAGAGAAAAAAAAACCAAAGCCAAAGAAGTAGACGCATGTCTAAAGGCAGCTCTCTTCAGCCTGTAGCAAAACACAGGTGGGAGTCTAGTTCGGTGTGGCGCCCTTTGGTCTGACCAAGGTCGCTGGGATTGGCAGGACGCTGCTCCTCTGGCTTCATGGCAGGGAACAGCAGCACCTCCCTGCAACCAAGTAATCAGTGTGCCTTTAAGAGACAGTCTGCATACTGCTGTGTCATGACGCTTCATCTACAGCTCATAGCAGGAAACATCTCTCACTGACCTGAAACAATGTGCATCGGATACCTTTTCAGTTTACAGTCTGCATTCTCTTGATCAAACAACAAAAATTTGCATCATTTTTGGGACAGCTCATTTCTTTAAAAAAAAAGGTCAATGTCTGGGTTGTCAGAGTTCGAAATTCAGTACTGAAACAATCATCACATTTCATCATTAAATGCAGTCAACAATTTGTGCCTTGATGTGTATTAAGAGAGCTCGAAACTGCAAAAGTACAATGTTTCCTGGAAAATCCCAACGTGGAAGTATTACTTCACTGTAGTTTACTTTCTGAACTTGTTATCACATCCTAGTTTTTGTTGTCACATTTGATTCTTTCACATATCTAATTCATAATTATTAATCAGTAAACTAAAAACTCTTTTTTAACAATGACTTGTAATTTTGTCCAATGTTTGCATCATTAGAGGTTTGTGTCCATGATGTCTCAGTCAATTTGAAATTGGGAAATAAAAATAACCCCTCTTTCCTTCCCCTGACTATTTTTGTATATCACAAGTATTTCAGCAGGCAAACGTGAGAACTGGTGCTGCCATTTCTTTTCAGCTAGACCTTTAATATCCTAAAATATTTTCATACATACACTGTTTAATTTTGAACTATGATATTAGGCCCCACAAAATAATGGTTGTGGTTACAGAAATATGAAGAGAAAGAAAAAAGAGAAAGGTGAACTAAGGATGGAGCAGTGACAGATGGAGGGCGTCCTGACACTGCATTCTCTGATGACAGACCAGTATTAGGAATATCACTGGAAACAGGATCCAGTAAAGGACTTTCCTCTTCAACAACAAGCCACTGAGGGGCTGAAAGCGCAGCACTGGAAGGCAGAGACGCTGACCTGTCCTCTCTGACCTTGGTTCCTCTGCTGGATACCCGTGGCTCAGAAAAAGCTGCCGACATGTTCTAAAAATAGCAGACTGTCGTACAGGATTGACCTGAATACTGAACTCGAATAATGAATGTTGATCCAATTCTCCTTCCCCCAAAGGTGGAGTATGGCTGCCTTAACCCTCTTGCATTCGCATTTTCCAGCCTAGAACTGCTCCTAGTATTCGTATTGTTTTGAGAAAGTTAACCTAAAACTCACCTACTGCCTTTGAAAGGCTGTAGTGGACAAAGTTTCCACTGCAATGCTGTCAAATTTAGTATGCAAATTCTAATACATCATATTTCATAATGCAGAGATGTCACATGTTTGGGATGCATGTTAGTGTCACTGTCACCCTGTTTGTCACAAAACAATGGGACATCAAACGTTGACAATGTTACTGTGATACACCAGACAGACAATAACATTGTCGGCATGCATTTGTTAGTATAAATCATCAAAGGGTGGCCTACCTCAACTTGTAAACAGCAGTCCTGGTTCAGTAAATCCAGTTTGGGGTGTCACAAAATGTCACATGATTGTCACATACTCAAACATGCGGCCAGGTAACTTTATCGTTTTTGTTTTTTTATCCTAAAAGGTGTGTTTGTCACTACTTAACGATTTTTAACATCGGAATATACAAAGTCACAGAAAGAAGTAAACTCCATTATTTATACTCTAATGTGGTGTCTGGTCACACACAGCAGGAAGGTGAGTGTCACCATTGTCGTATGTCACCAACTACTCTTGATCCATAGTCTACCCATATTTGCCGCATGGCAGATACCATGTTTTCGACATCACCCCACTGATCCATGGCTCGCTAAACCGAAGATCTGTCGACCAGTAGCACCAGAGTCTTGGCAGACGTTAGATTCCATCATGACGAGCACAGCTATGTATGCCCGCATCTCGGCAGGTGTCGTATCCTGCCAAAGTGGGTCAGGTTGTCCCCGCTTTGTCATCTGCTGCCTGGCGTACAGGTTCATTTGGTCAGCAGCTGTAGTAAAAAACAACTGCGGCAGGAAGAGAAAAAATAATCCAGAGGTGTAGCTGTGTCTGGCAAATCATGATTTGGCCCACTCTCCTCCTCAAAAAGCTGAACTACAGGCGCGGAAGTGGCCGGTCGCCACGTGATCACAAACGCAGACAAAGGCACATCATCATCTTCATCACTTTCTTCACCTTCTCTTCTCCCTCTTCTTCCTCTTAAACATCCACATCACTTTCATTTAGTAAATCAAGAGGACAATCATTGGTCAGATGAGGATGTGTTGTCCGATGGTGAAGTTCATCTATTATGGTTCTGAGTCTTTGCCACCGCTTATGTCGGCATGAAGTTTCATGTTTTCCAGTGTACGACAGATCAGAACAGGTAACACTGCTGATGTCGGTATGAAGTTTCATGTTTCCAGTGTATGACAGATCAGAACAGGTAACCGCTGATGTCGGTATGAAGTTTCATGTTTTCCAGTGTACGACAGATCAGAACAGGTAACACCGCTGATGTCGGTATGAAGTTTCATGTTTTCCAGTGTACGACAGATCAGAACAGGTAACACCGCTGATGTCGGTATGAAGTTTAATGTCTCCAGTGTACGACATATCAGAACAGGTAACACCGCTGATGTCGATATGAAGTTTCATGTTTCCAGTGTACGACACATCAGAACAGGTAACATCGCAGATGTTGGCATGAAGTTTCATGGTTTCCGGTGTATGATGGATCAGAACAGGTAACACCGCTGATGTCGGTATGACGTTTCATGTTTTCTGGTGTTTGACAGATCAGAACAGGAAACAAAACTGACTCAGTGTATGACAGATCAGAACAAAACAAAACTGACTCAGCCAATTCTCCTCTAGTGGGCGGCCACAGGACAACCTAATACTGGCTGCTCCCTCTGGAGTGCTGGGGCTGCAACCAGATGACTTGGTGTGGCTGTGTATGGAGGAACCAGCATGAGCAGCATGGGAGTGATGCCACAGTGAGGGCAGAGAAGAAAACAAACAAAAAGATTCATGGAGACCAATCTCCTGTTGATGAGAATACCTCCAGAAATATTTCACAAAATAGGCATTCAGATCCACACCTTGTAGAAAGTATTGATTCTAGACGACCTGAATGTGAATGTATGCAACAGCTGGAAAAGGAAGTTCATCAACATTCAGTACTGACCAAGCAGTTCAGCTGGGACAAGGTTGCAAAGGAAAGAGGGGAGCTTAAAGATCAGACTTGTAATGCCCTCTCGTCCGACTACTCATGACAACTAATTGTCCAGCAAACAAACGGAAATTTTGTGTCCATCTCTCTGTGGGGCAACCAGTTCTTGACTGTGTCAGTGAAAAGATGGCTGAAAAGTAAGCTTCAGAGCAGCACATCCCTTTCCCATTTCATTTTCACACTGTTATTACCACCACTCCTAAACGGTGATGAGGGAGAAAGCGACAGAAAAGGACAAAGAGCAAGCAAGACAGAGATTTCATCATTTTAGTTCAGTCCAAGAATGTGTGAATGGTAGAAGCAAGACAATTCTATTTTGTTGTCTTTTCTTACACTCTTATAAACAATGGGGAAGATACCCTGGTAGACAAATAAACTGTTTTGCATCTTATTTCCTCGGTTAGGCATTAATCACACATGAACAGTATATGCCATTACCGACTTATGTTCACTGATAGTCACTTTTATCAAATGTCTTTTTATCAAGGGAGGGCAAGTAGAAATTAGGGGAACAAGTACATTATTTTATCAACTTGTCCCCATAGCAACTGAAAATTATCTGGTAATTCCAAGCCCTTCAGATGCCATCTAAAGAGAATTTTGACTTTCAGGTACTTTCCCATCTAGGTTTGTCAGTGGTCAGTATAAAAGACATAACATCATCTTCTGTTAATGAAGGCATCTATATAGTTAAATGATTGTTCATTATACTATACTCATAAAAGAAGCTGTCAAAAACGTTCACTTTTCTTGTAACCGATGGTAATTTTTACATACACTCTTTTTTTTTTTTTTTTGCAAATTCAGTTGGCGTCTTATGAAAGCTGCAATTCTAGCAACACATTATTTCAAACAAAAATTATTCATTTTTCCTTTCCAACATCCCATCAGGAGGAGTATCTTGAAATGTGATCTTTACTGAATCTCAGCAATAAGAGCCCAGGAGAGACCTTGATGTTGTTGTTGTCTGTAAGGAACATGGTCAGACGGTCGATGCCCAGCCCAAAGCCGCCAGTTGGGGGAAGGCCATACTCCAAAGCCGTGCAGAAGTTCTCGTCCACATACATGGCTTCATCATCCCCTGCTGCCTTGTCCTGTCAGATGAGCAGCAGAAGACAATCATCAGGCACAGCATCTCAGAACGATGGAGAAAGGCAAAAATCTCATATCCCAATGCTGCATTTCTCCATTTCTCGCATCAATAAACACAAAACTTGGAATTACTGAAAGAATATGACTGATAAACGTCATACATTACCCTGCCTTAAAATTTTCAACAAAAATGAAAGACGCATAACATGATGTCACTCTGGCACACCCACATAACAAAAAAACAAAACAAAACAAACAACTCAAAAAAAAACCCCCAGGAATTGCAGATGAATAGAAATGAGATGTGGTAAACCCAAAAAAAAACAAACACCATGAAAGATTAAGTATTTACTGAGCTGACCCTTGAAGAAGGACATTTCCACTCAAGAATAAAAATTTTCAGCAAAAAAGATAGGAATGCTGGTAACAGTTTCATTATACATTGCATTCCCATATCATAAACACTGGAATGGACATAAACTGTCAGTTCTGCAAAACTCATTGCCAAAAAGCCAAGTCAAAAATGGTTGCCAAAAACCAAGTCAAAAATAGTTAAAACTGTTCACTTTTGTAGTCATTAGAGTCCAGTCAAATTTCCAACAGTTGACAAGTGTACTTTTCTCAAACATCTTGCCTTGATTTATGATTTTGTGACACACAAGACATCGTATTTTGCCTTGGACTGAAGAAGCCTCTGCAGGACCAGAAAAATGGCTGAACAAATTGCATTCACCTACATAATTATTTGCCTGCAACTGAAATGGTCTGATTAATGCATGCAGAAGCGCCGAAAATACCATAATGACCGTGGGCGGCCGAGCACTGTACTCAGAATCATGGAAAAAAGTGGATAAGGGATAAGATTTGGGGCATAAAGCATTTCATGATTTTTTTCCCCATCCTCTTTTCCTGCCTCTGAAAAAGTGGGTGATTTTCTTGGAAACTCTCAGATCCGAGGAGAGTTATCCAGTCTGTGAATGGGTATTACACACAGCATCGGTCTGGAGTTATAGCCCTTCCTTCCACTCTCTTTTCACATCAGTGAAGTGATTTTGATCAACCTGCAATTTCTCACCTTAGCCTGCTGCGTGAAGCGATCTCGTTGTTCCATGGGATCGTTCAACTCAGTGTAGGCGTTGCAGATTTCCTTCTTCATGACGAAACACTCGAACCTCTCAGTTAGGCCTGGTATACTGCGATGCCTGTAAAAAAAAAGTGTAAGGATTCGCACACAAAAAAAAAAACCCAAAACAACCCATGAAACTTAACCTTTTTTCGCGACGTGCCATGCGATAGTGACGGCAACTCAGTTTCAGTTGACCCGTCCACGACGAGCAGTGCCCTGGTGACAGCAGCACTGCTGTACTGCCTGGATGTGCCGTGCATCCGTCACGGCACAACTATAAAAAATTCCCATGTTCTCTCATCTACCGTCTAAGGGATGCAGCTGCCATAAATATTTAGAACAGAGTTCTAGCCACTGGGAGGGTAAGTTTACATGCACTAGCGATGACCTTTGTGATCTCAGATTAGTCTGAACAAAGAGACCCGTCTGGCACTGTGAAGGCACGTGTGGAATTTTGCTGCTTCACCAACATGTCGGGGAGAAGGAGAATGACATGTGGTTTTAGAACTGGTTCAGCAAAGTAGTTCAGAAAATGAGGGGGGTAAAGGTGTACAAGTTTTTATCGAAAAGAATCTGAGCTTGATTTATTTGCTCAATGTATTTTATAGTTTATACGTCTTATCATCTGAAGCCAAAACAGTGAAAAATGTGTATTGTGTGCAATGATTTGATTTCCTTTTAAAAAAAAAAAAATTCACTTGAATTACACATACTGAATACCTCAGGCTTTCTCTGCATCTGTTCAAAGTAAGAGCGAGTTTTATGCCTCTCTTCTTCCTCTTTTTGCTCTTGTCATACTAACCAAACAAAACAGATTATGTTCTCCCACATTTTACTTATGTTGTTTCTGTAACAGTAGCGTTACTATTTTATCCAAAATGTACTTAATTCGACACTCTTTAAAAAGTTTGCGCTTTACCCTTTCCGTTGATATATAACAGTTGCTTGTACGGTTAATATTAGGAGACGTAAAACAAAGTAAAAAAGTGCAAGAATCACGCGTCTGCAACGGTTGTAAGCAAGTGCGGTGCATGTGCATGCAGGGAAGCAACATTGCTCTGCCACGCCTGTCTGGAAAGTATTAACAGACGCAGAGACTGTCCTGAATAAAGACGCCCTCCCTCTTAAGACAGGCAGCATACTGAGAAAGAATAAGGTCCAAGGAAAGAGGGCTGGGGGTCCGAAGAGCCACAAAGGCTCCCTGGTGGTGGGGTCAAAGGGCAGCGCTTCTTGTGGGCAAAGCCTCCAGAATGTGAACGTTTTGTGACAATCTCATGCATTTCATCCACCTTGCCTGCAAGATAAAATATGCCAGACCATTTCTTTTCCTCTGTTTTGTTTTCCTTCTTTAAAAAAAAAAAACATTTTTCATAAGATTATTCAGAGACACAACTTTTGATCCTAAAGTGTTTAAAAAACTGAACTGTTACATAAAAATAGATTAAAAAGTCACTTCACCACCTTAAAGTCTCAGAAATATTGAAAAGGACAGTAACTAAAAGATTGCCGGTAAGTCACAAATCCCACAAATGTGTGTATGTGCGTGTGTGCATACATGTAGCATAAGGAATTCATGCGTAGATTTAGAGAGAGAGAGATAGGCTTGTTGGGGGGGGAATAAGAAATAAGAGGATCAAAAATAGGAAAATTTGGCAAAGTCCTCGTTTGGCAACCCCTTCGTTTCACTATCACTGACTGACAGAGAGAATGTCATTCCCAAACACTGCCTATTGATGAGTCAGCCTATTGATGAGTCAGAAGGAAGGAAGGAGGGGAAGGGTAGGGGGGATGTGTCTGCAAATTTAGGACCGTAAAAATTTTGTCCAACTCTGCTACTGGTGAAACTGATAGTTCTCAGCTACATACTTTAGATGCTGATCGGGCACTGTCCTATCTTATTAGCCCACTTTTATGATGATCTCTTTCACTGATGTTCCTTGGACAGAATAACGATCCTGTCCCTTGAGTGCCAATGGATAAGATGCACACAAAGGGGTGCTTCTAATCAGTCATAATTGCCCTTTCTCAGCTCTCCAGAACAAGAGATGCACTGCTTGCAAGATGAAACCATTTCGCACATTGCAAGACTTATCTTGTCTGTCACGACTCTCGCTGACAATAAGTGGATACTTTTATTGTCATTGGAAATATACTTCACTGTGTATTTGCACAACTGAAATTGTAATGATATATTGCATATCTTTATTACAATGGCTTTCTCTTTGCCTGGTCTCTTCATGAAATCTGAATGCTTTCTTCAAAGAAGTTCAACCCAGGGAAGCAAAAAAAAAAAAAAAGTGTCCAATTATCTCCTATATGCTTTGAGCAAGAAGCTTTTGTCTAAGTCTTTGAAACATCTTGCTGTTGAAACTATGGTGACAGATGAATTCTCCCAGCAGTTATCAAGTGGGCTTAATCTAGCAATCAGTTTGATATGTTTTGAGCCGAGTAAGAATCCTGCAAGTTTGAGAATATGGATCAATCGTCCTTTCACTGACAGGAAACAAATCTCCGACATACATACACCCCAAAGCTTGTTAACAGATTTATATCAATCACAACATTGATTTCTGGAGTCCTAAAGTGACGTGGAAATTTGTTTAAAGATGAAAACCTCTCATGCCTGACAAACTAACTTCACTGCAAAACAAAACAAAACAAACCAGTGCATATCCAGTCACAGTCAGTAAAGAGTAAAGTAAGCTAAGCATTTCAAATGTTTTTTGTCCCTTTTTTTCTTCACTTTTTAAGCACATTAAGTACAACAAACAGAGGGAACGATTAAAAAAAAAAGTCCCAGAACATTTAAGGGTTCTACCCAGAACTTACCACTTGGCCAAAGGACTCATGATCTGTGGATGCTCAATGATGAAAGTGGGGTTGATGATCTTCTCCTCCAGAAACTCTCCCACCAGCTGAAAACATAGTCGACATGCATTCCTCTGTCAGCTGACCACCATTTTCAGCAATACCATCATTCATTTTGAGTGCCCTTCCCCAACACCACCACCCTTCCTGAACCGTATAATTTGGAAACGTTTTTGCCTGGGACATTTTCTTTATTGACAATCTCCTTCACTGAACACTTATAACTGTTCCATCAAAAGTTTGTGATTAAGAAGAATCTGGAGGCTTTGTGCTAAAAAAAAGATAGCCATAAGTGAATGAAAACCAGTAATGAAGGACTTTGCCGACAGTTCGCACCATACCAGATAGAAAAGATAGAAAATTAATTAGAATTAGTTGAACTGAAGCTGGATTCTGAATATGAAGAGGAAGATATCATGGATCCTGCACTGAATGCATACAATCCAGAATGAATGAAAAATAATCTGAGAGGTTAGTGGACCAAATAATGTTTTACTGACTCCAAATTAGTTGAAACTGTTTGGTCATTTTTTGACGAACCAATTGTTGGCCATTTCTTGACTGAAGTGAGCAAATGCAACAATTTTCAACAGACATTCTAAAAGCAATTATACACGTCATGTCGTTGTGCTCAACTGCTGATTCATCCATCTCTCTTCATGCATCACTGAATATTTCAGAATGTGGGCAGCTGGCATCACAAAGGTTGAGTTTCATAGCCCAACCTTTAGGAATGATGTGCGTAAGCTGTGTACCATCTCTATGAAAAAATTTTGGAGGAGAAATGAACAGGTTCATCCTGTTGAGGTCAATAACTGGTCTCCACTTTCCCTTTTTTTTCTAGGACAGCAGATAAAGAATAGTGAAAAAGCCCATGGCATAAGAAAGAGGAACCTCCATAACTGCACCTTTCTCAAAAACAGAATCTACCTCCTCAATGAGAACTCCAACCTTTGTAGCGTATGAAGGAACCTTAGTCCAAACAGCTTACAATGTAAAGGGAGGGGGAAAGGAGGGGGGATGTAAAAAAGGAAATCTTCAGGCCTTCCTTTATCACACTTCACAGACATTTGATGTGATGGCCCAACCCAGGAGAAAAAAGGCCCAAAGACAGTGCCCCCCCCCCCCCCCCCCAACCCCAAGAAAGAAAATAGTCACTGTCCTTGATTGTGGCCCTTACCCAAATGGCAGGAATAGGCAGGTGGGTTTGAAAGAGAATGAAAACTTAGCCTGGGAGGATTACAGTCCATGAAAGGAACCATGACAGAGTGTGGAGGAGACAGAGAATGTTGAGGCTGAAAAGAGTGAGGAGCCGGAAAACTCACGTGAAACCTCTCAGAGACATTAGAATAGGACACTCAAAATGGTGAACAGTCCTGAACAGCAGCCTGCCTTAAAGAAATCGTAATATCACAGCATGCACAGAGACCCCAAAAGAATGCCATCCAAATCACAGAAAGCTGAGTGGACTCGCGCAGTAACAATAAAAGAGCAACAGAAAAAACAGAACCTGAACCCTAAGCCAGTCACAAAAGCTGTACAACATTCTTGCAAACAGTCCCTTTCTTGAGGAGAGACAAAAGGGACAGCGAGGACAACTGCAGAAGAAATAATGTGAAGACTAAATGATCCATGAACTGGCCCCAATCTAAGAGAAGACAGAACAAAACAGACTAACCTGGGCTTGGACAAAAAGGCTGAATGGTGCAGGTACATATCAACACATTCAACAATTACAAACATATGTGTATTTTTAATGATGGGGAGATGCTTGGTATAAGTTGCCTGAATGAGTGGAAAACTGGAAAAGACATACTGTGAATTAACGAACAATTAGTCAGATGCATCTCAAAACTACAGTGCTTTTTTAGATGACAGAGGAACATGAATAACTTTGTCAGAAACGAACTCTTAAAAAATGACAATTTTACATGAATTCCCTGCATGGATGATTGTGGAGAAGGGTTAAAATACGGAGTGGGAAGTGTCCTGAATCACAGACCAAAAATTAATAACAGCAGTTCTAGTAAGAGAAAACTCAGAATAACACAATATCCATGGAAAGCAGCAAAATATGTCTTGGAAAAGAGCAATACATCTTCTATAAAACAACATTATACCTCTATGAAAGCATGAGCACATCCCCCTGAAAGGCAACAATGCCTCTCCTAAATAGCATCAGGACAGGTGGAAAGCAGCTACACACCTGGAAAATAACACATCTGAAAAGCAACAATGTCTCTCCTAAAGGCATCATCAGCACAGGTGGACGCAGCAACACACCTGGAAAATAACACATCTCCTGAAAAGCAACAATGTTTCTCTAAAGGCATCAGGACAGCTGGAGAGTATTAATACTACATCTGAAAAACAACATGGAAAGCAGCCATACATTTTCTGGAAAGCGACATCTCCTGGGCAGCAGCAACACATATGGAAAAAGGCAATACTTCTCGAGAGCAGAAATTTTCTTCCCAGAAAGTAGCAATGCATTTCCTGAAAACAGGTAACCAAACTCGCAGAAAACAGCTATGTATCTCTTGGAAAGTGGTTATAGAGCTAATGGCAAACAGCAATACATCATTAGGACAGTGGCAACAGACCTTCTGGAAACTGCAAATAGAGATCTCAAGTAAAGAGGTGATAGATCTGAAAAAACAATTACCTATCTCTTGGTATCCATTCTTTAGTCATATTCATTCCCTTAACAGAAAAGAGATGCAAGTTTTCTCTTGTTGAATTAGTTATTGAAAGTTTTGATTTTGGTTTTCTCCCCTAAACGTGTGCATGTGTTTTTGTGTGTGTGTGTGTGTGTGTGTGTGTGTGTGTGTGTGTGTGTGTGTGTGTGTGCATGCATGTGCACACATGTGCATCTGAGCCTTTGTTCTTTACCTTGTCCAACAGGCGAGCAACAGTGCGGGGTGCTGAGCACTCAACGTTGTGTGCTTCACACACAGCTGATCAAAGTAGTCCCGTGTTTCTGGTGAAGGAAAAGGAAAGGTGTAAGGAAAGATTTACAAACAATCAATAACCAATCAAAGAAAGCATGAAGACAAGTTTGAAAACACTCAGTCGCCAAAAAAAGAGTTACAAATCACCTCGTAAAACAGGATGCCCTGACAATAATCTGGGACAGAAGTGAACCAAGCCAAATCCTCAATACTGTCTCAAAAATATTCAGACAACCTGAGTGGCTGCCCTTAGTTCGCACAAACTCCCAGAGTGACTTTCCTGGGCTACGCATCACTTTAAGCTAGTTGATGGTCAGTTTTCACATCTTCGTACCTGCAGTCACTTAATATAAAACAATAATAATGATAATAGTAATAATGTGTACCTAAATAGCTCTAGCTTCAGGATAGGTCTATTGTAAGATGACATTCCCCTCTATTCACTTCCCAACGGGCCCTCCATAACAACACATGTACAAGCACATGTACACACACACACACACACACACACACACACACACACACACACACACACACACACACACACTCACTATGTGATTCACAATTTGATGATACTCCATTCTCTTCATTCTCTACTGCCCCCCTCCCCCAACACTTATACACACATATGTCAGTGCGCTCACACACACACACACACACACACACACACACACACTGGTTCAGTTTGCTTGAAAGGATGCATGTACTGGGCACCCTTCAGAATGTTCAGAGGAACAGGAACAATGACTTCTGACTTACTATTGACCAGAAATGTTGGTAATGCTTTAAAACAACTAAAAATACAAAACAACTCATAAATAAAACTAAAAACAACAATAAAAAGAAAACCCAGAGTACGAATTTCCATATATGTAAAATCACATAGCAGTAAGCGCAACCCCACTATATCATGCAAACTACCTGGCAAGAAAAAAGGCAAAAAAGTATCAAATGAACTGAATGAAAAGTCTGTGGGTTTTTTTGTTTCAATTAGCAGCAACAGCCACAGGTGCTGCAGACAAACCACTACAGAAAACAAGTCTGTAAGAAACAAGCAATCTTAGGCTAAGGCAGCCTTCAAAGCACAAGTGAAGTACACTAAAATACACAAAATGTGTACCCACCCTTGGTGTCGAAAGTTGTTGCACATGGGAACTTGGCACCCAAGGCCTCCTCCAAACCCTTGATCATGCTGCGACACGTTTGAATGGAGGCGTGAAGTCAATCTCATGGGCCTCTCCTTCCGGTCCGTCAGGGTGATAGGTTACTTTGAAGCCTCCCGTCAAACTCTTCACCATGCCTGAAATGCCAGCAAGATAAGTGTTGTGTTGGTCTGCGCTCACTTGGCACGGAGGATCAACCTGATCACAGTCCAAGTCATTGCATGTGGCTGCCGTCAAGAACCTCTTCTCAGTGAATCTACATTCCATGAACTTGCCTAGTATGAACATGGGTGGCACCAAAACACATGCCATCCTTATGGGTACAAATGGAATAGGGGTATCTGCAGGGAGGCAAACAAAGTCTTGGATGGATCAACTGAAGGATTGGATGTGCTATGTACACCTCGCTGTCTAGTGTCCCATGCATAACTGAGGACAGTGAGAAAACCAGGTCTTTGATTACCCACACAGTCACAGCACCTTGCACCTTAACACCTTGTACTCCACTGTCAACCCTTATGAAACTGCACGTACACTGCTGTCAAGGGTACACAGTGAGGTCAACAGGTTACAGTGGTATGTTCTGTTATGTTACATCTGTCCTACTGTTATACATTTTGTTATATTACATCTGTCCTACTCCTGGTATTTTGGTTTCAAACACCTTGCCAGACTAATACCAGACCCCATTTACCCTAAAAATGCTGTTGTACTTTTCCATTAAGTGAGTGTAGTGTTTTTTCTACAAACTGCAAATACAAATCTTCCAAATTTCTTAAAGAATGATGGAGGCAGGGGGAGGAGGGGGGAGATTCATTATCCCCTGCAGTCTAAGCTGTTGCTCACATGCATCTGCATGTTGTCAAAGCAGAAGAGGCCAGATGTGATATCATATGCCAGAACAAGAGCTGTTGCACCATGGTCAAACCTCCCAAATCAACACAACAGGACAACACCATGGCTGCACTCCGCAAGTGTGATTCATGCTCAAGAACTTTGTGTCTAAATGTTCCTTTTTCCATGCTGCTTTAACCCATACCAGTGCAATCATCACTTGTTCCATCTAACTTTTACCCTTGTTTGTTTTAGTTACAACTTTTATTATAATAATATTTCCCAGTAATTCTTACCATCTCCATTACTACCGTCACCTTCCCCAGCAGCTTATATACCCTTTCTAACACATCAGGAATTTTCCCCTTTACTCTTACACCTGCATCATCATAACATTTTCCCTTGCCATTACCATCTTCATTTTCAACCTGTAACTTTCCGCCTTGCCATTCTTGTCATAATAATTTTCCTATCAGTTACCCTATCATTTCTATCATCGCTTTCCACCCGTAACTTTTACCCTTGCCATCATCATCATCACATTTTCCCTCTAGCTTTTTCTCATACTTAATTGTCCAAACAAATGCCAAAACCACACTTGGCGTGGATCATTGCCAGATCATCAGGATCTCCCCCAAAAAACAAAACTGGGGGAGCAGGGAGCTAACCTCTACTCAATTTGCAGTTCGCCAGCAATCTTCCTCAGTGAATTCACTTCATCGAAACAGGTTTGGACTTGCCCACCTTTCTCTTTTTCCTTGGAGGAACATGCCTCTCTCTGTTCTCCAGTTTTGGGACTTTTTTTTCTTGTGCGAATGGATTGCCGCACACACTCATTCAAGCTTGCTTTTGCTTCTGAAGGAGAAGCTTCCTTGACTGCAGGGTCTCAAGAGAAAATTTCAGCTAATAATTCACAAAAATCACATTTCTATCGCCATCACTCTTCAACAGTCAGCTACATCTTCATGTTCCTTATAATGTCTACCTTGTTGTCCTCCAAACTGACCGCTACTTTGAGCCTTGTGTGTCTGCTCTTCCACCCACAAACGATGCCTTAATGCTGGCACAATGAGATCTGCATCTCCTGTACTGGATGTTCCCTGATGAAGCCTTGTAACTCGTGCCAGGACACAACAGGCATGACATGGCACTCAGTTAGGGAATTTGATATTCTGGTTAACCTACACGATGGTTCACCAGTTTTGGCTGGAGACCTGGCTGCCTCTCCTATGGCTGGAGACCCGGCTTCTCCTATGGCTGGAGACACATGGCTGCCTCTCCTATGGCTGGAGACCTGGCTGCCTCTCCTATGGCTGGAGACCGGCTGCCTCTCCTATGGCTGGAGACACACGGCTGTTTCTCCCATGGCTGGAGACCTGGCTGCCTCTCCTATGGCTGGAGATCAGCTGCCTCTCCTATGGCTGGAGACACAAGGCTGCTTCTCCCATGGCTGGAGACCCAGCTGGCTATGGCTGGAGATCGGCTGCCTCTCCTATGGCTGGAGACACATGGTGCCTCTCCTATGGCTGGCTGCCTCTCCTATGGCTGGAGACACGGCTGCATCTCCTAAGGCTGGAGACACGGCTGCATCTCCTAAGGCTGGAGACACAGCTGCCTCTCCTATGGCTGGAGACCTGGCTGCCTAGTCATATCCATGCAACACTGGTACCATGGTTTGTAGAGATAGGCCAGTGCCTCCCCCAACCCCCCTGCCCCTCCTGCTCCAACCCCCCTGCCCTCCTGCTCCATACTCTTGACCCCTCAGTGCCTTAAAAACAAAGAGAGGTTGGGATAGGCTATCTTTGCCCTCCCTCCAACAAGGCTCAGGGCTGAATGGCGTCCTAAGTGCAAGCGATTCAACAGAGGTCTCTGCTGCAAAAGGGCCAGCTTTGGTAGATTCCAGCTAGGAGGCTTAGACATCCTCTGACAGGCAGCTTACAGCTATGTTCAGTGAGAGTGTGGGTGAACATAACTCCAGTGAGGAAGGAGGAGATTGATGTGAAGCTCACGATTTTTGTTGCTTCTGTTCCTAATTCTGAAGTTTTGATTGCAAAGGCCGTTATATCCAATGTGTGGTCCGTAGTTCCAAACACTCAATTCTCCTCATATTCCGAGATATGCCGTCCTTCGCAGGGGGCTGCATGTAAAGCTGTCTCTTGATGAAAAAGCGCAGCAGTTCCAGGACACCCAGAATCATAAACTTATCAATTCCTGGTATGCCTTTTCCATGCCGTATACCTGGAACAGTCAACCATTCTCAAACAAACACATTTGAATAAGTGTCGAATGTTCCAATTCAGACTTGCGTTTTTTGACTGGGTTGATGAGTTGGCACTCGGATCCTGTGTGTGTCTCTCTCTCCATGCAAACTACATATCAGGTAATGCTTCTCTAGTGAGAGATGCTTCTGCCCTTCATGTGTGGAAAAAAATCATGGCTGATCAAAGATGATCCATCTTGAAAATGTCAGGACCTTCATGGAAAGGGAAAGAAGGCTAGTACTAAAACCTTTAACCTCATGGGTGAGACCTTGACATCAGCTTTGATCCACTCCTTCCAGATGTAGCTATGCACTGCTTGTTGGGAGTAGGTGCCCCAAGTGGAGTCTACCTCTGATCCTGAAGTATATGACCTGTGGTAACTTTGAGCCACTCGCTGCTGACTTTGCTGGGAACCCACTCTCTCAAAACATATTTTTCAGTCACCTTGGCTTCTGTCTGGAGAGCGAACGAGGTTCATGCCTTCTCTAGAGAGCCCCAGTCTGTGAACTTGCACTATAATGGCTCAGCAACACTATGTCATTTCCTAGCCAAAATCACAAAACCCAAACAGTGTCTCTTGGCAGTAACCTTGCCTGTGCAGGCCCCTTCATTGTCAAATCCCAGGTCCATACGACTGAAGATGACGTAGGTTGACTGTCCGGTCAAAGTGCTGAAGATGTACCTTCAAATGACAGGTTTGTGCCCCCAGGGCCCTGTTCTATTGTATAGCCAAGGGAATGCTTCTACAAAACCCCAGACAATAAGCTCCTGGTTTAAGCAAGTAATTTGTCAGGCTAATGTCTACCGCCAGAAACCGTTTCAACTGGAGCGGATATAAGGGCACACAAAGTCTGGGGTCCCTTTGCCAGTTGAGCCCTCTAGCTGAGCATTGCTGTTGTCAACATTCGTCATGCTGGAAGCTCAAAGTCACAGATGATCTGTGGCAGGTTTTACATGCGAGTCATGACTAAGTTATGGAGCCACTTGAATCCCTCAGGAGAAAAGCAGTTGTCCAGGAAGCAACACAGCCCTGCTGATTTCACACTGACCTTTCTTGTTTGAATCATGTTACTGACACAACACTTTTACCGTCTGCCATTTGTCTTTTTTGCACTATGTTACTTTACACTTTGCACGTTGCCATTGGTATTTACATGATCTGTGTGCAAGAGGCTCTTAAGGTGGATCTATGAGTTTGAAAGGGTCTCTGAAGTGGCACTAACAGTACTCACTTTCCCAGTACGTCTAAGGACTTGGGTCTTCTCCTTTTTCCGATATGGGTTTGAGAAATTCTTCATCTTTGACATGTACTTTTTTGTCACTTTTTGCTGTTTTCTGAGGGACAGCGAGGACTAATACTTTTTCACCTCAAGACCAAGCATGGAGAACATTGGGTAGAGGCTTTAGTGGTCACTGAGGCTGCCAACTGGGAATGGAGGCAAGGTTAGCTCCCTACATTTTAATTTTTTTTCTGATGATACAGCGATGTTCCACTCCAATTGTGGTAACAAGTTCGTTTGGACTTGAAAGTACTTTCTAAAACTAGCTGTACAAATTCCTTTAACCCTTGCCATTACCATCATCAATGTTTTCCTCTAACTTTCGCTGATGCTGTTAAATTCATAGCTTTTCACCTCAGTAACTATTCCCTTGCCATTACTGCCATCACTTTTCTCCCTAACTTTCACCCTTGTTATCATCCCCCCCCCCCCCCCCCCCCCCCCCCTTGTAATTTTACCCTAGTCATTACCATCATCATTTTTTTCTGCAGCTTTTACTCTTGCCATTATTGTCATCATTTTTTTTCTCTGTAACTTTTATTCTTGCAATTACTATCGTCATTTTCCCCTGTCACTTCTACCATGGCCATTATTATCATCAGTTTTACCCTTTTACTTTTTCCCTTGCCTTTACTGCTATCACTTTCTCTCTGCTGCTTGTATCATCAGCCCATCATCACCTGACAGCAAGTCTTCGGTGATCTTCATGAGGTCATTGTAGTCAGCATACGCCATGTAAAACTCAAGCGTGGTGAACTCGGATTGTGTGTCATGTCGATGCCTTCATTGCGGAATTGCTTTCCGATCTCATACACACGGTCGTAACCTCCAACAATCAGCATCTGAAACAGATGTCACCAAATATAAGACCTCTTAATAATCCTATGCACTTAAACTTATTTCTATACAAACAACTAGTTTCTAAGCATTGTAATCTCATTCACTTCTTTCCCAGGAAACGTTAACTCACCACAGTATGTATGCTATTTGCATATGTTGTAATAAATGTTGACTTCTTAGTGTAATCAGATCACAAGTTCTGTTCTTTTTCTTTCCTTTTATTCCTGACTACTGAAGTTTTCTATTTTGTGCTTAGCCTTCATGGATGCTTCCACTGCTGCAAACAGAAACTTCAGACTGGCCGTCAATTATCAATCACTGGTGATATAAGTGAAGATCATGTTTTTTCACTCCAGCAGAATCAGCTTTTGGACGGGTGGTATACCAGAATGAAGAGCATCAAAGGGGAAACAAATTCTGACAAAAACGTGTAAGTTAAAAAGGTCTGATATATATCATAGGACAGGATAAGTATTTCATATGATTCGTTCACTGAACATGAAAATCTCCAGTGTGGCAATATTATGAAAAATTACTGAAAACATATTCTTACCATGACTTCTTTGGTATGTCAACTTTTTATGTAAGTGCAAAAAGTTCTTGTGAAGTATGACATTTGGATTTTACCATAGAAACAGGACAATGGGGTCCTCTGCATTCTGTCATCTGTCAGTAATTACCACCACTCTCAATCAACACCCTCAAAAGTACTGTTTTTCAATGATGGGTTTCTTGCGGAGTTTTGACAGAACAGTCTGTATGAGTCCTAGCTTCAGCATTCACTTAACAATAGAAATGCAAGTGGCATGCACTTGCTATTTGGGTGACTGATAACAGCTTTGAAGACACCATTGTGAAGTTAGTCTCAAAACATTATTAAACATATTTGTTAGTAAGTATATGCTTACTTCTTAATCGGACAGCATGAAAATTTCTTCCACAACCAGCACCTGAGAGAAACTGTCAACCATTTCACAGCTACTCCACTCTATACGGCCATGACCAGTTCACAACCTATACACCCTGTTCCATCCAACAATGTCAGCTTTCAATTTTAATCACACACAGACTGTTAGGGAAACTTTCAGCATTAAGGTGCACCATTTTGAGGACAGTGGCTATTGTAAAAGAAGTTGTCATTTGCAAAAGGCTTTGATTCCACATTCTAACATGTTTAAACAAAAGTGTCACTATGAGTAATAGTGATGTGTCATTCAAAAGGATCATGGACAATTTACCAGTCCAGGCACAACTGAATTGACATAAATCATAATGCCTCAGAAAGCTATGGAGACTTTACAGGTACACATGCACTCATTTAAAACTTTTGCAGCATTAGAAATGGGGAGTCAGCTTAAAGGTTTCAAACTGATTCAGAATTTTCAAAATGAAGTTAAGCGACCAGAATGGCGAGTGGAAACATCAACAACACAGAATCAAGAAACATTCAAAACAAACCACATCTTTAACTAGCTTTTCATGCACAAATTTGCTGTGAATTAACCTTCTACTTATTGTCTGACATGATTTTTTCCGAAAAGTCTTTAAAAGTTATATATTCAAGTTTGTTGAATGCTTTGAAATACAACTTTGTAGTTGCAAGATTACAATGTAACTGCCAGCTTTAAACCATTAATCTCTCTCCCATTTCAGTTTCAGCTTTATTAAAGAGCCATCACTGCATGCAGACAAATCCATATATATTACACATCTGCTAAGCAGTAAAGTCTCTATGTATCGAGTCATAGCTTTTTTTTTTTGCGCTGAACTCTGATCCCTGAGCCTTCTTGGTTGTTGTGTTTAACTTTGCACACATTGGGGTGGGGGGGTGGGGGTGGGGGGTGAGACTAACCACTGAAAATTCTATACTTGCAAAACTCATACAACAAACAATACTAAAACAGCTCAGTCATACTGCACTTTCGCTTCCACTTTCTATCCAAACCTCCTCTGAAAGTCACAATGAGCATCTCTTGTCAAATCATACATAATGCCCAGATTTACACAGGGAGGAAGGCAGCTGCCCAGCTCGCAGACAAGTCTCGACAAGACAGCTTTCTCGATGTTTCTCGACTGCTGACATCAGAATAAAAATCAAGAGTAGGCTGAGGAAGCAGATACTGATTCCCAGCATGACCTCTGAACTTACATCCACAAACCATACTCTGACATTAAGCAGCTGAAGATGAAGAAAATTGCCAGGCAAGGACAGGATAACCAAAACAATGATTTGTCACTTTGGAGCATATACCAAACAGAAACTTCTGGACATTTTTCATTTTCCTGGGACAGAGGGGCGTTTCCACCAAGCTGGAAAGAGGCCATCACAGTTCCATCCTTAACCCGTTGAGTGCCTTAAGCCGTCAGCTGACGCCGCAGTAAAAATGTGACGTCATGCATTTTTCTTGAATTTTCATTCGTTACTATTCCTATCAAAGGACTGAAATAGAGTGTGCGTAGTAAGCCTTATATGTCTGCAGTATTAAAATGATATGCAAATGACCACACGTGAGGGGAAAGACCATTTTTCCTCATCACTGACTGGATGACCAGCCAGCGCTTTGTCTCGCTTGCAAAGATGGCGGCGCAACCTTCGACGAGTGTAGCGACCAAATCAGCGTACTTACACAGCTGAGCAAGCTCTGCTAATCTTTTTTGACAAAGATAATAATCTTTTATTCAACGACTCACTCGAGCATGAAGGTGAGATGATGATAGTGATGGAATTGCCGACCATATTCGTCAGTTATTGAGTCGTGCTGTGCGATCGCAAGAGTGTGTTCAGCTGACTGACTGGTTACCAGCGTCGAACGAGCCAGCCTAGTGTGTACTCTGCACTGTGTGCGAGTGGCCAGCGACGTGTTAGTCAGCGCGAGAGGGGGGGAGCGCGGCCTGCTCGCAGCGTGACACGGGCAGCAGGAACGGTAGGGGAAGAGGAGGAGTGAAAGAGAGGGTTGAAGTCCAGCAGGGGGGGCGTGGGGGGGGGAGGGGGGCGTGGTCGTGGACTGACCTGTCTGCATGAGGTGTGAGCGTCTTGATAGACTTCTAGACTGTTCTACTTTCATTTACAGGTGTAGTGTGACAATATCAACTTTATTTTCAACTTTTTTGCTCTGTGTTCTTTTTTGGATGTGAAGCTGTAGTGGTAAATACATATGTTTTTTTTGATCGTGCAAAAAAATCTATCCAAATCTAAATGCCTAAATTTTTTTTTATGATCAAAATTAAAACAAAAGAAAGCCCAGATTCAAAATCTCCATTCAATTTCCTTCAAAAATCATATATATTTCATTTTTATATCTTTTGTAGTTTCTGAGAATTTTTCAGGCAGTGAACGGGTAAAAAAAGGAAAAGACAAACACAGCAAGAACAGCTACCATCCCATCAGTCCATCCTTAAAAAAAAGGAAAAGACAAACACAGCAAGAACTGCTACCATCCCATCAGTCCATCCTTAAAAAAACAGGAAAAGACAAACACAGCAAGAACTACTACCACCCCATCAGTCTCCTAAGCTGCCACAGCAAAACTACAGAGCATGTTATCAACCAGCAGTTCCAGTACCACCTAGAAAAGAATGGGCTCCTCACACTTACAGTCAGGCTTCAGAATGATCAGGAGCACTGAGGGCATGGTCACCTTGCTCACACAAGACACTGTGGACAGCTTTCAACAGAAGATGAGGACACTTGCCATCTTTGTCGACCTTACCAAGGCATTCGACAAGGTCTGGGAGGGTGTCACCTTCAAGCTGCTCAAGAAGAAAGTATGTGGAAGGATGCATGCCTGGATCCAGAGCTACCTGTTCAACAGGTCAGCCTGAGTCAAGCTGGAAGGTCACACTAGCCTTCCAGTAAAGTTCAGACAGGGAGTACCCCAGGGGCGGACTCATCTCGCCAATCCTCTTTACCATCTTCGTCGATGATATTACTGACCGGGTGACCTCCCATATTCCCCAGGCACTGCATGCAGATGACTTGCAGTCTTGACCAAAGCAGAGCGAGTCAACACTGCAAGTATCAGGATGCAGGAGGCCCTGAACCACATCTCAGACTGGCAAGAGAGTGGCTTGTCACCATCAACAGGACCAAAACTGAAGCCACCTGCTTCTCCCTCTCACCCAAGAGAGAAGAGTTCACTCTAATTCAGGGTTCCCACTTCTTCACAGGGAAAAAAATTCAAGGGTTTTTCAAGGGTTTCTAAAGGGGATATTTTAATTTTTAAGGGGCAAATTTAGCCGTACAATTGAAAAAAAAAGGGTGAATAATAACCTTACACATGTAATCCAGCCATGATGATAAGGTGATTACACTTCTGTAGTCTTTTCCACGCTCAATATCATATATATATACAAAAAAAAAAAATGAAGTCTTTATACAGAAATTGAGAAATCGAAAAAAAAGAAAGCTTTCAATCTGCTTTCCGGACCAGTATCTGACATGAATGTCCAGCTGCTTCTGTTTCAAGTCCTTATTCAATGATTCATCAAAAAGCATGACACATACTCATTATCTACTGGCAGCTGCAGCCGAGGCCGAGGCCTCCTCTCTAGCACATTTCAGGAGGGAGCTCAGCAAACTTTACTTTTAAAATACAGCCACTGTATGTGCTGTCGTGTGGAAGTGTGTGTGAATGGTTTGTGGGCCTGGACCAGCCTAATGCTTGTTCTGGGCAGGATAGGGAGCGGGGTAACCCTTCTTGAAAAGGTGAACGTGGGTAGCCTTCCTGCAGCTCCACACTTCACTCCTTTTTTTTTTTTTTTCGTTTCAAAGTGGAGTGACTGATGGTGGAGAATGAAGCAAAATTTAGAAAGAGAGGGGGTTAGTTACCGCCAAGGACATTGACAAACAAAGTACAGGACAAGACACAATGCATTTCGACCTCTTGGATCTTCTTCTGGAAAAAAAAAAAAAAAAAAAAAACATCACATTTAACATCTAGGACAGTACAAAGAACAAAGAGTGACTTATATCTATGTGGTAGGAAGAATGGCCGCCAGACGGAAACGACAGAGGGGATTATGGGAGAGGAAAAAGGGGGGGGGGGGGGGGGGGGGGGCGTGGGGGGGGGGGAGTGAAACGATGGGGTTGTGTAGCTGGTTTAGTGGGGTGGTGTGATATACTTGTGTGAGGTTGTGGTTAAGGTGGATTGATAATAATGCTAAGTAAGGGGGGCAGGGGGGGGGGGGGGGATTTTTTATTTTTATATATATATATATATATATATAAGGGATAGTAATGATAATAATGATAGTGGTAGTAATATAATAACTAGATGAATAAAATGAAAGTAACTGTAATAATAAAAAAAAAAATTACGTGAATAAATAGAAGATTTTTTTTTCTTGTTTTGGTATGTGTGTGTGTGTGTGTGTGTGTGTGTGTGTGTGTGTGTGTGTGTGTAGGCTAGCTGGTAGGCAAGTTAGGGGGGGGGAGTGGTGTGGTATGAATGCTGTCTTTTTGAACAAGAAAGTAGGGTTTTTCCCTTTTCTTTTCTTTTAACAAATGTGAACTTAAATGAGTCACTCAGTCTATGGAGGCGACGTGACGATTGATTTGAAGATTCAGTCTGTGATTTCACTCTTTTTTCAGTTCTGACAGAAAAAAGGAGCAATGCCAAAAGTTGCAAGATATCTACTTTTGGTTTCCCCACACCGATACGAGGAATATGGAAACATTGCTGCAAACAGTTTCGCGTTGTCTTCAGCAGATCGGAAACTGTTATGATTGTTGATGGCATGAATCGTCCACAACACTTCAGCTTTCAACACATCTGTCCCACACTTGCTGTTATTGTGGATTGGCTGACGATTCTTACTGTGGAAATGGTCTGACCCGATTTGATGAATTTGATGATTGCGAACGAAGTCCGTAAGACTAACGACCGGCCTACTCGCTTTATCCAATTCCACGTATTTTTTCCTCTTTCCGTGATTTGCAACCGCCGATTCGCCCATTGTCCAAACATCAACGGTCTTTTTTTTGCACACTTTACAGAAACACGCATGTTTGTTGTCTCTGCATTCAGTGATCCAGCTTCGATATTCTTCCTTCTGTAGCCACAACGGATCAAATGCGCAATTTCCCTTAGGCATGATGACAGACGCAACAGTATCGGACTTCGCCGAAGATGAGGGAGCATGGCGCCCTTTGTCGGAAGTCAAACTGCGCATGCGCAAACGATAACTGACTATTGAATTGCTTCCCTTTGCTTGAAAAGCAGACGACACGCAACACGATTCGAGAGGCGAAAATTGATGTCCGAAGTCTCGTTCGCGTTTTTCTCTCCGATTTGTCTTCAAATGTTACGGTCAGTTTTGGTCCGAAAACGATTTTTAAGGGAATTTCAAGGGACGGTAGGGATATCTGCAGTTTTCAAGGGTTTTCAAGGGCCTTTTTGACCCAGTTGAAATTTAAAGGGTTTTCAAGGGTCTTCAAGGGGCGTACGAACCCTGCAGTCTATGCATTAAAGGGCAAGAAATTCCTCAGCAGGACACCCCATACATATCTTGGAGTGAAACTGGGTCAAAAACTAACTGGGCCCCTGCAAATCAGCACCATGCATAGCAGAAGCCTCAAGAAAATTGCCTGATCAAGAAATTTGCAGGAATGAAATGGGAAGCCAGCATAAAAATCTTAACATAAAAAAGTGCACTGCAACCAGCAGACCCCATATGGGGTATGCCTCCAATGCCTGGTCAGCTGCAGCAAAGACCAACCTGGTCAACCTGACAAAAGGTACCGAATGCCGGCTCTGACACTCAACAAGAGGCATGAAAGCTGCTCCGATACTAACCATGGCAAAAGACAAAAGGTATCGTCTCACTACAAGAAAGATGATGAGAAAAACTCCTGAGGCAAAATAAGAAAATCAAGACTACCTTCCCACCCCCTACAATCCAAGTTTATGGCATCCACAAAGAACACATTGAAGCGACAAAGCCCACATTACCTCATAAAGACTGTACAGAAGAACCTTAATCAGGCTTTCACATACTCCTTTCAACCAACTGAGATACTGCAGGACTAGGAGGACTGGCAGGTGGACATTCCACTTATAACCTTTACTATCCCGGGCATAACAGCCAAAGCATATCACACAGCAGAGGAACTCAAATTCCAGACCCTTGAAACTCTCAATACCTCTTACCCACCTGCAACCTGGGCTACCACATGGGTCAGCGAAAGAGGATCAAGTTCCCAGATGGCAGATCCTTTAGAAGGTCTGTGGCTACAGGCACATATTCCACAACTAAGGGACTAAAGCTTGTGCCCTAGTCCTTGCTCCCAGACCCTTAATCAGGAAGACCGGCTCCTCACCAACAGTCTTTTGGCAGACAGTGAATCCATCCTGAAGAGCCTCCAGACACCAGGAAGGGAGCAGATAATCAGAGCCATCAGAGGAGATTCAATCTCCTCCAACAGAGAACGACTGTAGTCCTGCAGTGGATCCCTTCTCACTGTCGCATTGGAGGGAATGAGGAGGCATGCTGTTTGTCCAAGACTGGCAGCAGGCCGGAACAGTCAGGGCCCCCTATGTCCTACAGTGAAGCTAAAACCATCCTGTGGAACAACTCCAGAAGAATGTGGCTCCAATGCTTGGATATTGGTTTTGAAGAGAGACGGCATCCGCCAACTTGACAGAGCAGCTCATTACCATCTTCATGCTGCGAACAGGACACTGCCAGCACTCCTCCCATCTCTCATGTCTCAAACTCTCTTATACTGACCAGTGCCTTTGTGGCATAAGCTCCGAAACTCCCACCCACATATTACAGTCCTGCCCCTCCTTGTACCTTGAGATGCCAGATGTGGCCCATCGGATTGCCAGCTTTGCCTACTAACTGGATTGAGGATCTAGTATAGCCGGGAACATGAAAGAAAGAAAGAAGGAAATACATAATGCCATAGACCAAACGAACAATTTGAAATCAAATTCAGATAATGAAACTGAAAGCTACTGCATATACTGAAGAAAAAAGGACATTGTAGGACTGGTTTTGAACTGTGAATCAACTATGATCTGCAAATGGAGAAAACAAAAGACCATACTGGGTTTGTATAAGGAAACAAGGAAAGTAGGACAGCTGAAATCAGAAGCTGACATAGCAAACTGGACTCAGTGAGCAACTTGTGGAGGAGCAACTTCCAGAATTTCCACTGAGGCTCTAATGTTATTCCAGTCTGACACTGAGAAGTCAGATTTCTCAAGACCTCAGCCATCCAGGACTGATTAAGTTTCAAATGAGTTGCAACTTGAGCATACTGAACAATGTTTACCATCGCTGACTTTTAACAAATTAACCTTGTAGTCTGTAGTTTTTTCTTCCACTTTATGGACTGATGCGTGTCAATGTGAACCAGCGTGATGACTGAATTCTCATTGGTGTTTTCCTTGTGTATGGGTGCCATCTTAGATGTAATGCCCTATCTCTGACCAAATTTTTTTTTTTCTTCTTCATCTTTTTTTCCTTTAAAATGCAGGGTGTGTGGTGCGCCCTATGCACTGTCTGTCCTTGTAGGAAGGAAACTGTGATATAAATCAATGAATACAGAGAGTTGGGAAGAGGGGCACAGCGACAAGACCTGCACACAACGAAATATTCATGCTGGTCTAATATCTCCTTATCAACAATCAAACAACTCTGAGTTTATCTGACATTTGTACAGATGCTCTACGTCAATCGATTTCTTTCTGACATTTGTACAAATGTTCTATGTCAATGAATTTGCAGTTGCAAACGTTATACAAGATATGATAATCCCTATCCTGATAACCGTAGATCGTTCACTATACAGATGTACATACCACAAAACTCTGGAGACTCCCACTTAGCAAATCTTTTATCATTATTCTTTTAATATATTTATGTCCAACTCTCTTACTGGATTATTGACATCTGTTTGTGGTTTACAAAACAAACAAACAGAACAAGGAGAGCATCAATTCACATCATTTGTGTTAATAAGAAACCCTGTTGTAAAACACAGACGACTGCCTGACCTTCAGGAAGAGCTCTGGAGCAATTCTCATGTAGAGGTCCATGTTGAGTTCATTGTGGTGGGGTGGTGAAGGGGCGTGCTGTGGCCCCCCCTGGGATCATGTTCATCATGGGCGTCTCTACCTGCAAAGTTCAACTCCACATGCTGTGTACACTGCCAACTCACTAGGCAACCAGACAAAACCATTATTGAGTTGCAGCACATATCTACCAAGCAGCCAGCTTACTACTGTCAAGCAATAATGCAAAAACACACAAGCAAACAAACAACCAAACAAAAATGGTAGGATCAAATAATTAAAGTATTAGGTGATATAGAATGTGCCCTTACTGTAAGATCTCAATTCAAATTTTTGTTATCTCTTGTTTCATGTATCAAACGCTAAAATATCATCGTCTTTGACCTATAAGTCCTGTATGTGAAAACCTCAAAATGATTGAAGAAGAGGCACACAAAAAGGAATTCTACCACTCAAGATTTCTTGGAATGCTTGTTCAAACAAATGCCTTATCCCTACTTGGCCTGGAACATTGTCAGGATTGCCCCCCCCCCACCCCTACCCCACACATATATTAAAACACACAAACACACCCCTCTGGAAAAGCAGGAAGGCAACTTTGCCTCAACTCCCAACTAACCAACATGAGTAATCATCCCTAGTGAATTCACCTTTTCAAAACATATACCAACATATTTGCACCTTTTTTTATGAAAGCAGTAGGAGGAGGAAAAGCATTCTAGTGTTTGGACAGTAAGTATTTTGTGAAACTACTTTCAATGTTAAAACTCCTTTTTCTGTACTTACCTGTCCAAACAACAGCACAGTTTTCCAAACCTAAGACTTCGCATCAGTGGCCACTGAGGGACCCTACATGAAGGTGAAAGCTCAGTCACCGCTCTCCCTAAAATAAAGGCAAAGAGTGACGATAAACAAGCAAAAGTCAAAAATAAAGAACTTTTCAATCCTAGCCGCAGGAAAAGAAGCAGGCCCTTTGGCACATAAACAACAAAAATGCTTATGACAACTTGAACAGAGCGCAAAATAACATGGTGTGACAAAAATGAAAACAGCATAAAGAAAAAGAGCTGTGTCAAAAGAAGCATTTCAAACAGAAAGATCCAATGCAGGGGTATGTTGCCAGCTGAGTACTGACTATCCCCTGAAGGCATTCAAGTAATTGCGTATCTTCAGTCATGTCATGAAGACAAAGCCTGCCAAACGTTGCCTGTGACGTCCAGCCTGCTGCACGACCAATGTTGGCAACTGCAAAGCTCCACCAACAGGCACAACTGGCAGACAGAACCTGGACTTCATGTGCCTTTATCTCTGCTCTTAGGGGAAGCAGTTTCTGGCCAGCTGCAAACCTGGCAAAAAAAACATGTCTAGCCAGGAGCTTATCATGTGGGGTTTTATACTGGCAGTGATCCGTCTACACCATAAATGGATGCACAGGGAGCCTGACTTTGTCCTTAGAAAACCCTTCACTGCTCTGTCTGGACAGTTAACCTCCTGCACCTTTAACTGTCTGGGCCTGGGACTGGAAGACAAGACAGGCCAGCGGAGGCAAGGTTATCATCAAAGGTGCACATCTGGCTTTGCTGTTTAGGTTAGGAAAGAGGGGCACGCAGAGAGTATGACTGAACCCTCATTGTGCCATTTCAGGGACTGCAGGTTCCTGGAGAAAGCATGAACCTCACTCACTCAACAGGCAGAAGCTACAGCAACTAAAAAACATATTTTCAGACTGAGATTCCCAACAGAGCAATCAGCAAGTGGCTCTATGTCACTGTAGGCCAGATCCTCTCGGACCAGTGGCAGATTCCACTTTGGGCACCAACTGCTTCCTACCATTGTTAATGAGCAGTGAGCAACTAGCATGAAAGGATGGAATCATCACTGATGACAAGGTCTCCGTCAGTCCCAGTTGGGATAAGGCATTTGTTTGGACAGATAAATATGAAAAAAAGTCTCAATATCTGTACAAATGTACAATGTCTGCATGATTCAACTGAAAATTCAAAGTAAAATATTACCTCTAGGAATCCCAGTTCATCAAAGTATCGTCTCAAGTAGTTAATGATTTTGGTCCTGGTGATGAAGATCTGTCGCACATTGTCGTTGATTATCAGGTCCAGGTAACGCTGCCTGAAAAACGTGTTTCCTGCACCAAGCAACGAGAAATCATTCCACACTAATTCATTGTCAGTCCACTGCAAAGATTACAAAGCTACAACAACAACAATTCCAGCGAAAGTTTTCACTGACTTACCTGTCCAATTCATCTTGTTAAGAGCCCACCTGACTGCAAAGTGCCATATCAGGGCTGCTACCCCATCAAAGTCAACCCTCAACATTAATTAAAACACACACACACACACACACACACACACAGAATTCATCAAAACAGATTTCCTTTAAACACATCCGCATTTCATGAAACTTTTCCTTCTGTAAAACCTAGATCAGATGAATAAATGTTTCTCTCTCAAAAATCACATCAGATGTTGTTGAAGGAGTCTGCTGTAACACGATCATTCAAGTCCCAACACTTTTTAACAACATGTTTTGTAGTGAGTAGCACATCACATTGAATGCCCCATGGATCTTCTTTGCCTTTTAAAGATCAGAGTTGGTATAGACGGGGTGTCCTGTGTGCAAATGGCACAGGACTGTTTTCTCCTTTATAGCTCTCAGAGGCACACAGCAATGGCCCTCAAAGCAGAAAGGGTGTCCAAGAGAACAAGAAGTCTTTACGTTTTGATTTAGAATTCATTTGAAGAGTGAGGACCAATGCGGTCATCTCATCCGTAGTGGGAACCATCGCAATCCTTTTAAAGGCAGATATATTTTTATCGCCTGCTCTGCCTTTAAAAGGGATTGCGATGGTTCCCTTATGCAGCCTGTGAAGAGTTTTCATATGACATTTTCTTAATTTCAAGTTCCCAGTTTTTACATCTTCAACCTCCTGCCCCCCCCCCCCCCCCCCCCCCCCCCCCCCACTTCTTTAAGTCCAAAGTTTTGCCAAGTCATTACTATGAAGAAAATTTAGTTGTTGGCCTGCGCTTGTATTCCCCCCACTATTAGATTGTTCGTCTTTGTATTTGTCTGACTTTATTCAAGTTTAAAAGGCTGTGCCAGTCTTGAATAAAAGTTACTCTGTGTTAGGTTTCCTTATGGGAGCAAAAACTACCCCACTTGTTTACTGTTTAAAAATAGCGAAAAATCTGAATTCCCAAAGGTGGAATGGAAGTGGAACTGGGGGTTGTTTTCAAATTCTTAAGGAAAATTGAGTCCAAACAGTTATAAGCAGTTTCAAAGTGAGGTGACTGCAGGCCGAAATTGAAAGAAACTTAAAAGAAATGTTACTATTCCGCCGCACAAAAGGGACAAACAAATTGCAAGACAAAACACAACACATTTTGACCTCTTTTGTCTTCTTCAGGATAGATAGGTAAGGTAAGGTAAGGTAAGGTAAGGTAGGTAAGGTAAGGGTAAGGTAAGGTAAGGTAAGGTAAGGTAAGGTAAGGTAAGGTAAGGTAAGGTAAGGTAAGGTAAGGTAGGTAAGTAAGGTAAGGTAAGGTAAGGTAAGGTAAGGTAGGTAAGGTAAGGTAAGGTAAGGTTGTTTACAGCCCAGCCGACCACAAAGGGCCATATCAGGGCAGTCTACAGTATGCCCAGAACCCAGACTGGATTGTTTCCCTTCACCCATGATCAAACATGGGTGGGAGCGTAACACCCTCAACTCCCGTGAGTTTGGTTTGGAAAACAGGTATGTTTCAGGGTCAGCAATCTTTCTTATGGCTGCATCAAACCTACAAACTCTGATGCCAGGAATTCATTCTGGCCCACTATGTCTTGACTCAGTCCACTGTTGCAATGTTTACCATCCATCTGACAGCAAGAGAGAGCACTCTCTTTTCCCCTTGAACTTTTCGCCTGCATGACAGTGCCTTCCACCCCCACCTCCCCATCCACCCCCACCCCCAACAGTCCTAAACAGAACAGATGCCCTCACTATCATTGGGATAACTGACTTGCGGACCCCATGGGAAAAATTCTTGAGAACCAAGTCATCCTTGACCACTACGTCAACCATATCTGTGGTGGCAATATAAGGCGTAATTGTGGTTGGCTGTCCAAATGGCTGGTGACAAGAAACAGAAAGTAGATGGAGAAAAAGGAAAAGGTGATCAAAATGAAGTGACCTTGCATGGTGAAGGGAAAGTACAACTACTATAAACTTTAACCACAAAATAACGAGACAAGGCGTACCTGAGTACTGAGAATAAAAAAGCATGAGAAGGCAGAATGATGAAAGTGGTAAGTGACTCGCACTGTTGTAGGCAAGAGCGCCGATTGCCTAGCAGACATGAAAGTCTGTGAGGTGGCCAGTGCTATAGTAACTGCAATATCTGGCTAGCCAATTTACTGTCATAGCTGGCACCAATTTGACATGGAATAGTAAGTACAAGAAGGCAAAATCATGTTTAAGCTTGTGTCAAGAGTGATTATAAATGACAACAAACAAAGTCTGTCAGTACAAAATGACTGTAGATAATTCAGCATCTCAGGAGCTGCTGAGCTGATACAACAGCTCAGAGAAGCAAGCAAACTGTGTGGCTGCATCTGCATTTGCCTGCAACTCCACCAGCAGTGTGTGAGAAGACCAAGAACAGGTTGAGTCAGTGTCTAGCTAACGGATGGATTCCACATTTTTCCATAAACAGGTAGGTTACCACAATGGACGGTTTTATCACCAACAAAACACGAACACACACAAGCATGACAAACTACATCTACTGCAACACTTAAATAATACAAAATCAGATGATTTAGACCTGAAAAAAAAGTTTGGTAATAAAGACCATAACAGAGTCTTAAAAGTTCAAATGAAATAGTTTGACACATTTCAGAAAAAACAGAAAAAGGGTGATAGCTGTAAACAAGGATCATCAGATTTTCAGCAGTTGTTGAACAGACACCGCTTTCTTCAGCTCCATTCACGAGCACATTGCAGTTCATTATACACTGACATTCCTTGACGAAGAAAATGGTAGGCCTGTACTAAGCAGCCTACTCATAAAATACAAATCAGACATTTAAAAGATTAAAAAAGAGATGAACAGAAAAAAAAGAGAAACAAGTAGTCGCAATGAGCAGGTCTGTGTAATGCAAGAAACGCATCATCAAATGCTACCACCTTGTCTCTGAGACCGTAGTACAAGTGGCAACTGATGCAAGCAGGGTGACAGCACTGTGATTTCTGATGGTACTATGCTTAGCTCCCCTGTCTTGGTTTTGCCTGAAATGAGAGAAACAAGGTTAACAGGCAGCATATATGTGTTCGACTATACCTTTGTAAAAAAAAAAAAATGCCTGATTTATGAAATCATTTTTGCTGCTTCACGAAATCTGCAGAAAATCTGTCTAACTTATGAAATAAGCACGCCTCAAGTTAATGAGAGGAAAAAAAAAAAGAAAAAAGACAAAAAAAGAAAAAAGGAATTTTACAACTAAAAGTAATTTTATGTCCAAACAAGTATGTGGAGCATCACCATGTTATCAGGATCCCCCTAAAAATACAAAATGGAGAGAGCAAGGAGTTAACTTCACTTGGAACACTAATTAGGTAAACAAGAGCGTTCACCCTTAGTGAGTTGACATTGCATTATATTTGATTACAGCTCAGTTTTTCACCGCTTTTCCCAACTAGATGGGGGGAGGTTGGGTGTCCTAGTGTTTGGACAAGTAAGCATATTATAAACTATTTTTGGTAGTAAAATCCTTCTTCTTTTTGCTTAAAAAAAATCTTACTTGTCCAAACATATGCTTGAGAACGATAAGTTCTGAAGCAGAGGAGGCCACTCCAATCACAGTCTCAAAGCTGAGAGGAGATGCCTCCTGAGACTAAAGAAAGGACTGAGCACCGGACTGAATGTTCTCAGCTCCAGAATCCAGACGACATACCAGGTTAGAATCTCATGAAGAACTGCATTCCCAGGTGAACAAGTTCTGAGAGGGAGTCCATCATACTTTTCCAAGTTCCCCAAGACAGAGTTTGCTCAAGAATGGAAAAGTCCTTGACAAGCCCCTCCAGATTCTGATCCTTTGGTGAAGGCTGTCCAGATAATTCAACAACAAGGACAGAGCTGATCCTTTGGTGAAGAAGGCTGTCCACATAATTCAACACGGACAGAGCTGATCCTTTGGTGAAGGCTGTCCACGTAATTCAACGACATGGACAGAGCTGATCCTTTGGTGAAGGCTGTCCACATAATTCAACGACATGGACAGAGCTGATCCTTTGGTGAAGGCTGTCCACATAATTCAACGACACGGACAGAGCTGATCCTTTGGTGAAGGCTGTCCACATAATTCAACGACGGACAGAGCTGGTCCTTTGGTGAAGGCTGTCCACATAATTCAACGACACGGACAGAGCTGGTCCTTTGGTGAAGGCTGTCCACATAATTCAACGACACGGACAGAGCTGATCCCTTTGGTGAAGGCTGTCCACATAATTCAACGACACGGACAGAGCTGATCCTTTGGTGAAGGCTGTCCACATAATTTCACACGACAGACGGACAGAGACAGAGATCCTTTGGTGAAGGCTGTCCCACATAATTCAACGACACGGACAGAGCTGATCCTTTGGTGAAGGCTGTCCACATAATTCAACGACACGGACAGAGCTGATCCTTTGGTGAAGGCTGTCCACATAATTCAACGACACGGACAGAGCTGATCCTTTGGTGAAGGCTGTCCACATAATTCAACGACACGGACAGAGCTGATCCTTTGGTGAAGGCTGTCCACATAATTCAACGACACGGACAGAGCTGATCCTTTGGTGAAGGCTGTCCACATAATTCAACGACACGGACAGAGCTGATCTTTGGTGAAGGCTGTCCACATAATTCAACGACACGGACAGAGCTGATCCTTTGGTGAAGGCTGTCCAGATAATTCAACGACACGGACAGAGCTGATCCTTTGGTGAAGGCTGTCCAGATAATTCAACGACACGGACAGAGCTGATCCTTTGGTGAAGGCTGTCCACATAATTCAACGACACGGACAGAGCTGATCCTTTGGTGAAGGCTGTCCCATAATAATTCAACGACACGGACAGAGCTGATCCTTTGTGTGAAGGCTGTCCACATAATTCAACGACACGGACAGAGCTGATCCTTTGGTGAAGGGCTGTCCACATAATTCAACGACACGGACAGAGCTGATCCTTGGTGAAGGCTGTCCACATAATTCAACGACACGGACAGAGCTGATCCTTTGGTGAAGGCTGTCCAGATAATTCAACGACACGGACAGAGCTGATCCTTTGGTGAAGGCTGTCCCATAATTCAACGACATTCAACGACCGGACAGAGCATGATTCAACGACACGGACAGAGCTGATCCTTGGTGAAGGCTGTCCACATAATTCAACGACACGACAGAGCTGATCCTTTGGTGAAGGCTGTCCACATAATTCAACGACACGGACAGAGCTGATCCTTTGGTGAAGGCTGTCCACATAATTCAACGACCGGAGCTGAGCTGATCCTTTGGTGAAGGCTGTCCACATAATTCAACGACACGGACCGAGCTGATCCTTTGGTGAAGGCTGTCCACATAATTCAACGACACGGACAGAGCTGATCCTTTGGTGAAGGCTGTCCAGATAATTCAACGACACGGACAGAGCTGATCCTTTGGTGAAGGCTGTCCGGATAATTCAACGACACGGACAGAGCTGATCCTTTGGTGAAGGCTGTCCGGATAATTCAACGACACGGACAGAGCTGATCCTTTGGTGAAGGCTGTCCAGATAATTCAACGACACGGACAGAGCTGATCCTTTGGTGAAGGCTGTCCAGATAATTCAACGACACGGACAGAGCTGATCCTTTGGTGAAGGCTGTCCAGATAATTCAACGACACGGACCGAGCTGATCCTTTGGTGAAGGCTGTCCAGATAATTCAACGACACGGACAGAGCTGATCCTTTGGTGAAGGCTGTCCAGATAATTCAACGACACGGACAGAGCTGATCCTTTGGTGAAGGCTGTCCAGATAATTCAACGACACGGACAGAGCTGATCCTTTGGTGAAGGCTGTCCAGATAATTCAACGACACGGACAGAGCTGATCCGATCCTTTGGTGAAGGCTGTCCAGATAATTCAACGACACGGACAGAGCTGATCCTTTGGTGAAGGCTGTCCAGATAATTCAACGACACGGACAGAGCTGATCCTTTGGTGAAGGCTGTCCAGATAATTCAACGACACGGACAGAGCTGATCCTTTGGTGAAGGCTGTCCAGATAATTCAACGACACGGACAGAGCTGATCCTTTGGTGAAGGCTGTCCAGATAATTCAACGACACGGACAGAGCTGATCCTTTGGTGAAGGCTGTCCAGATAATTCAACGACACGGACAGAGCTGATCCTTTGGTGAAGGCTGTCCAGATAATTCAACGACACGGACAGAGCTGATCCGTTGGTGAAGGCTGTCCAGATAATTCAACGACACGGACAGAGCTGATCCGTTGGTGAAGGCTGTCCAGATAATTCAACGACACGACACGGACCGAGCTGATCCTTTGGTGAAGGCTGTCCAGATAATTCAACGACACGGACCGAGCTGATCCTTTGGTGAAGGCTGTCCAGATAATTCAACGACACGACCGAGCTGATCCTTTGGTGAAGGCTGTCCAGATAATTCAACGACACGGACCGAGCTGATCCTTTGGTGAAGGCTGTCCAGATAATTCAACGACACGGACCGAGCTGATCCTTTGGTGAAGGCTGTCCAGATAATTCAACGACACACGGACAGAGCTGATCCTTTGGTGAAGGCTGTCCACATAATTCAACAACACGGACAGAGCTGATCCTTTGCCATACAGCTGCCATGACATTGTCCCTCACCAAACTCTGACTGAAAGAAAGACAGAAAGGGGGGCAGGGGAGGAGCACGGGGCTATGAAAGAGAGGATCTTTCCTTGAAAGGTGAAATGGAGAAATTCTGTGATGCAAGTGAACTGAAAATGTGGAAGTATGCGTTATAGAGTTTGAGTCTTTGGGAATAATGGAAACTTGCTGCAATCTGAATATGGTCTCTATGGAAAATTTCCATGGAGAAAAGTAAAGGTTCAGTCTGCTGAAATCGATAACTGGTCTCCATGCGTTCCCTTTTTTCTTGGGTACTGGAAAAAAAAAAAAAAACCTGGGCAAGGAAGAGGAACCTCCGTAATAAGAGAATTGACCTCCTCGACCAGAATTGCAGCCTTAAGTGGGTCTGATGGAACCTTGGTCCAAAATGGAAACAACGTCAAGTGGGGGTTGAGGGTTGGAAAGGACATTGAAGACTACAGCTGGCCACAAACAGAACCACATTGGGATGTGGAAAGAGTGAATTTTGAGGCTGAAAAGAGCAAGAAGCAGGAGAGAGTCCAGTCTCGTGAAACCTCTCAGAGACCCTAAACAGTGAAGGCCCTGAACAGGCATGTCCCATGGCTGCAAGGACCCTTGTGGGATCAGCCCCTCTCTAGCAGCTATCAAACTGTCAGCAATGACTGGGGCACACATTACTCAACCTCTCCACCCAGGTTGTATTCTTCAGCTGCTCCTCTTCCAGTACAAGGCGCAGAGGGGTTGAGAGAGTGAAGCTGCTGGGGCGGAGATGGGGGGAGAACATTGGCCTGTCTCCATTGGCCTTGCCGCCCCAATGGAATGGGTGTGGCTGGGCGAGAAGGCTGTCTGTCTGTCTCTCTCTCTCTCCCTCTCTGTCTCTCTCTCAAAAAAAACTGGCAGACTAGCATAGAAATTAACATAAATGTAAACTTGCAAACTGAATGTCATGTCACACCTGACCAATCCTTGCACGAGTTACAAGGTGAGAAAGAGGAACATCTGGTACAGGAGATGCATGTGAATTGACGAGGGGAAACCACTTGTGATGCATGTGATTAACGAGGGGGAACCACTTGTGATAACAAGAACAGACATGAGACGACGTCGAAGTGGCATCAACAGACACTAGTCCCATGAAACTACTCCAGATCACCAGAAAGGAAATTTCCCCAAAAGCAAAAAAAAACACTGGGCAGAAGCCTCAACGGAGCCAAAATCTCTATACTCTATTCCTTACTCAACTTTTGACATCATAATAAATCATTGTTTGCACACCTCAACGGAGCAAAATCTCTATATTCCTTACTCAACTTCTGACATCATAATAAATCATTGTTTGCACAAACGAAATTGTGACCATGAGAAGTGGGTGCGAAAGAAGACAATATTCAGCAGGAGAAGAAAACTCTTTGACATCATCAAAGTCTCCTTTTCACTTACATACACACCAAACATACCTCAGAATAGATGGTCAGAGTGCTACTAGTCCTCCCTGCTTGTAAAATTCAAAGGTTCACCCTTCTGCACCACTAACCCCTCCCCCCTCCCCCTCCCCCCACACAGTCCCTTTTTCTTTGGTACCGAAAAAAAAAAAAAAAACAGAGCAAGGAAGAGGATACTCCGTTATAAAAGAATTAACCTCCTCGACCAGAATTGCAGCCTTCAGTAGGTCTGATGGAACCTTGGTCCAATCCACATATAGAGAGAAACATAAATCATGATCTGCACATTTTTTCAATGTCACTGATTACATGATACTCAATGTCACTGATTACACGATACATGTTTCATTTGTTTATGACTAGTTTGGTTCATAAAATCTAATATAATTTACATATTTTGGGAGGTGACTGCAGGTCTAAGCAAATGTTAAAATGTACTTTTATGACTCTGCCGAAAAACGTGGACAAACGAATCACTAGACGAAACACGACACGTATCGACCTCTTAGATCTTCTTCTGGCAAGATAAACGGCACTCAGGACAATGAAAACTAAAAACCTGCAGTCACTTATCTTTGTCAAATTCAGCACAAGATGGGCGTTCTCTATTTGAATGATGTTTATCTTGCCTGAAGAAGACCTACGAGGTCAAAACGTGTCGTGTTTTGTCTTGTGATTCATTCGCCCATTTTTTTTTCGTTGAAGTCTTTATAAATACTTTTTTTTTTACTTTACATATTTGAGCTTAGTTCAATAATTTTCATTTCGCAAGTGAAAAGAAAACAATTAGTCAGCATTTTATCAGCACATGTCATGCGTTAGATATCACTCCTTCACATTTTACATGGTAACTGCAGTGTTGCTTTCATCTTGTTTGAATACTTAAAATTTTTGCTTCCGAGTCCAATTCTATACAGTACATAACCATTCAATAAAGAGCAAATCATCCACACACATACACACAAAATTAATGAAGTGAACCTGAAAGTGGCCAGCACACTGAGAAAGGATCAGATTATGGGCCTGAAAAGCTCCCTGGGCTTTCAGCTCAGAGGCTGGGCTTACAGAAAGTTACCTCAGGCGGAAACCGGCTAAACTGATTTCTGTCTTTTTTTTTTTTTTTTTTTTTGCGTAGTGATGTTCTCTCTCTTTCTCTCTTCTTAAAGTAATCAATCAGAGTTTGTCTGGTACTCTGAAAACTAGCTGCAAAAATGTTACTGAAAAGTACTTGACATTAAGGGATTAAGAATTGGTCCATAACATGTCCACCCCAACCCCCACCCTCTGTCCACCCCATCCTCTGTCCTTGCATCCACCCCTCTTGCCTTACATCTACTTCAAATCAATTCCCCCCCCCACCCACCCTATTCTAATGCCAATAAAGCTCCTCTCCACTCTCCCCCCCTTTTTTTTTTTTTCCTAATCCACTCAAAATGCTAATAAGTCACCATGACACATTTGGAAAAGATTAGATAAAAACTGTGGATTTGCATGAGAAGCACAGACAGGGAGAGACATACACAGAACACGTTATAACTGATTACCTGGCTTTCCACAGACACCAACGATGTCCCCTCTCCGTAACCTTTCATCCATCAGCTTGTAGTCTTCTTCTGACTTATAATGTCTGACGGACAGACACAAAAACAGTGAAACTAGGGCAAGTTGAGCTGCCACTGATCACAGAATAAAAGAAATACAATCATCGTTACCTTAAAATGGATATTTGGGAATCTAATAGAGAATCAATGTAGAACTGTGAATCTACAAGTCAAAGCATAATGATATGAAAACATTTTTACAAGCGATCACTATGGAAAATTTCAAAAACTTTTTTGAAAATATCGATCACAATAGTAACAAAGCATGCCAAAGAAATAGACCTATTGTGAAAAAAAAAAGACAGGGACAGATAATGCCTATCTTCCATAGCAATAGAGTTTGAAAATGAAATCATAACAATGTTTATAGGACTTTCCTGAAATTTCACTTCAGCAACAAAACAAGCCAAAGAAATAGATCTATTCTGGAAAAATCAGGGGAAGATAGAAATAGATCTATTCTGGAAAAATCAGGGGAAGATAACACCTATCTTTCTATTGCAAACAGCTATTTTATCTTGGTTTAGAGGTCATGATCATTGTGCAGTTTGAGCAAGCATCATTTAATCAACAAAAGTCAGTCAAACCCAGACGTGGTTCTGCATTGCGCAGTTTGAGCAAGCATCATTTAATCAACAAAAGTCAGTCAAACCCAGACGTGGTTCTGAATCAACAGATTTTAATAGGTGAAATCAAACTGATTGTAACACAATGTCTGCATTACAGGCAACCATTTCCCCACCAACACTTTGGCATTTTCTCTATCTGGCTGACTAATGGGTCAAAACAGGCCTGTTCTGGAAAGAAACACAAATCAAGGTAAGAGATAATGCATACCTGTGAATGTAAAACAGGGTTACCTTTTCTCTGTTTATGGGCCAAGCAAACAGACTAGAGCCCACCAAGATAACAATGGGGATGATGACTGTCTGTATCAAATGCACATCATTTCACTCTTTTTACTCTTTTCTTTCTCTGACTGATCTGTTAAGCTGACTGACAGGGCAAAACAGTTCTGGGTGTGCCCAACAGCAACATCCATCCCATGAAAACTGCCAGGTCAGTTCGCTGAACCCGCGCTCTTACATACATGATCTCCATTTCAGATTTCTAAACATCGTCCATTGTATCCCACTCACCTCTTGAACCCCAACTCATCAATTCTTCCCCTCATCACAGAAATTGATTTTTGATATAAAAAAGACTGGATGAAAACATTATTTGCTGATGGTTGAAAATCTGACCAGACTGTATTTTAGATTTACTTTGGTGTGCATGCTTGCCTTCTAAGAGGGAGAATAGTGAGTATGTATCAACGTGACCATGTGTGAGTATGTGTGACTGTATATACTTGTCAGCTTTTTCTTTTTTTGTACTTCTTTGCTGGCAAAAAAGTTGCATGTCTATATGAATCTTACTGTGCTTAGATGATGCTTGCTCAAACTACGCAATGATCATGACCTCTGAACCGAGATAAAGTAACTCTATTTGCAATAGAAAGATAGGTGTTATCTTCCCCTAATTTTTCCAGAATAGATCTATTTCTTTGGCTTGCTTTGTTGCTGTAGTGAAATTTTCTTACTTACTCTTTCTGTCAGAGAGAGAGAGAAAGAGAGATGGAGAAGAGAAAGCGAGAGAGAGAGTGAGAGAGTGAGTGAGTGAGTGAGTGTGTGTGTGTGTGTGTGTGTGTGTGTGTGTGTGTGTGTGTGTGTGTGTGTGTGTGTGTGTGTGCACATGTGTGTGCGCGTGTGTGTGCGTGTGTGTTTGTGTATGAGAGAATGTGCAACTGCATGCACGTACATGTGTGTCTGCTCATTTGTATAGGTTTGCAAGTCTGTGTATATGTAAAAGACTTCTGTCTGACTAGTGCATGTATCTGCATGTACCACTTACCTGGCATGGCCATTATCTGAATTTTCACCCCCTCAGCACGGAGATCGTAAAAGTTCAACTTGGACCCTGAAGGTCGCATGGCATGTATTCGCCCTGTAAACCATCAATATGAAAACCACCCCAGTCAAAAAAAAAAAAAATTCAACAATATTTTGAAATAACAATAATAGGAGTATTACTGCACATAATCAACAGATCAATCATCATAGAAAACATAATTTGTAATTAATAACATGACAGAATTCCTTGCTTAAATTACAGGGGCGACAAACAAGATAGAATCAGACTATGTTTTGTAACTGATCTGATGTACAATATGGAGGATAAAAAAAAGAAGACTGCTGAACGTGATTTTCACAGCATTTCATGTCATAAAAGCACTTGCTTTTTTTTTTGTTTTGATTGAACACCTTTCTTTGCACAGCAGATTTTTTTTTTCAATAATCAAGAAGAAAAAAGAGAAACAAGAGGGGGATATGCTTATATCAGATCCTTTCCTAAACTGGATCACCGAACAGCTAAGACCATAATGTTGACCATGTACTGGTCTGTTTCCCCCATATGAGAGAAGAGCACTTGTAACACTGATGACATGTGTGAACGTGGTGAGTAGAAATGCTTGGAATTTTCTGTTTTGGTAACTTGTTTCCGATTTGTACTGATAATTTGATGAGAGATATTACTGATTTGGAGAAAAAATGTGAAGAACTGATTCAGCCTGTGTTTTTCTCAGCTTTAAATGTACTGTGAGCTCTCTCTTTGGTCTGAATGCAATTTCACAGCCCTTTACAGATATTCGCAAAAGGTGCTCTTGATCCATCATGATTGCTATTTTTCCCCTCTGTGGGGGAAATGGAATTTTCCTGAATTGTGTACAGCCGATCACTTTTGAGAATATAAGTGGTCTAACAAGTAAATAATTTTAGACGTTAATGTCATTCAAACCACGTATCTTTACATATCCGCACATACACACTCCCACGCATGCGCGCAATTGCACACACACACACACACACACACACACACACACACACACACACACACACACACACACACACACACACACACACACACACAAATCCAGCACCTCTTCCCTTTTCCCAAACACAAGAATCCATAAAATTCACAATAAGTTTGCTTGATGGACCTAGAGACTTTGAACAGGCTAAAAATACAACAAAGAGACATTCCTTTAAAATCAGATCAAAACATGTCAGATGTCTGACTTGACCTTTCCAAAGTGAGGTGACTGCAGGCGCAAATTGAAATAAATTTTAAAAAGAATTATTATTAAGTCCCCCAAGCAACAGGAACAAATAAATGACAAGACAAAACATAACACATTTCAACCTCTTAGGTGTTGTTCAGGCAAGACAAACAACATTCAGGACAGTTCAGATGCCGTTCCATTTCACTGCAATACTTCCCATACGTCCCTAATGCTATAGAGTGTTAAAAAAAAATCAACTTTTTTAAAGTGCTGAAAAAAAAAAAAAAATCAAACTGAATGTGATGGGGGTATGTCAAATAAAAGCAAAGGGTGACGCAATTTTATTCTCACAAGATGCTGCCAATACTGGGTCACCTTTTGAAAAATTGATTTTACTTTTAATGATAAATACTTTAAAACAGCTTTTGATATAATTAAGCTAGCGCCAAATGCTATTAATTTTGTATGCAGTTGTCTAACATAATTCGTTGTGCATTCTCACCATAACACAGTGATTTGTTAAATTAATAAAAATGGCACCCAATATAAAAATCTCTTCTACATAATGCGTGCATTAAACAAAACACCGTAAGTACATCACACATGCAGACACACACAGACACACACATGTAAGCACACACACACACACACACACACAACAACACTCATGCATGCATTTCCACAGAAAATACCTGCGACTGTGATTTCTTCTTCCAAAATGTTCCCACTCTCGATGTGGCTGTAGCGTTCAATGAACTCTCCAAGGACATCTGGACGTGGAACTTGTGGGGGTAGGGGTTTTCACCAGCCTCTTTGAGTTTGGTGACATTCCGAATCCTCAGACGTAAATATTCCTGGAGCAAGCAAAGTCACGGCCATGCACAATGCATGATAAGTTGTCTTTTCTCTTTTTGATATTTTTTTTCTCATTCCTCAATGTTTTTTTTTTTTTTTAACTATACGAGTTGGTCTTCACATCACATCAAGTGCAAGAAAGAAATAACGACAAGGTTGATTACAGAATGCTATGTAAACAAACTGACACAGACTTACACACAATCTTTCAAACGGAACTAAACTTCCAACTCAGTACAGACTTTCTCATCATCATCACATTCACAGTATGCAGACACATTCATTATTCAGGTTCAAAGTATACAGAGTAGCAAATGTGCCACTGAACAAAACTGACAAAATGAACATTCTTATAAATGACTGATTCTTCTGCATCCCACGATGGAAAGCTTTCTGAATTAAAAACAAGCAAACAAACAAACAAAAATTCTGTTATGTACTTGATTTTACACAAGGTGACAGACATACTTAGACCATGAATCAAACTGTGAAACAGAACATGGATGGTCAGATTTTCAACCCACATTAGGATCAATCTCCTCCTCCTCCTTCTCTCCTGGACGCCCCCTTCTCATTTCCCTGTGGAGCCTGAGCTGTCTGAGCAGCCTGCTTCTCGGCCTTCTCCTTGGCTTTCTTCTCTGCCTTCAGTCGTCTCTTCAGCTCACTGAAACACACCAAGCCATCACCTCTCCCAATCAAATTTATAACTGTCCTTGAAGTGTGACAACTGTTGCTGCTCCACATCTTTTTTCTTCTTCCTTCTTTTCAAAGTGCAATTTTCACAGCTTTAACATTCTCCCATCAAAATAAAAGTGTCATTTGCCATAAGGCAAGATACAAGGCAATAAATCCAGTCAACAGTATTCATAAACAAAATGTTACTTTTAAATCTTAAATAAATGTCAGCGAACCGCCCAGAGAAATGTGGACAAACGTCACAAGACAAAAACACAACGCATTTCGACCTCTTAGGTCTTCATCAGGTGAAACAAAAACGAAAAAAAACCGCATTGTGTTTTGTCTTGTGACTCGTTTGTCCATGTTTCTCTGGGCAGTTCGCTGACATTTATTTAAGATTTATTTAGATTTCCGCCTGCAGTCGTTTCACTTTGCAACTAGATCTGTTACTTTTAAATCAAGGTGATGGAAAATAATTTCTGTCCATAACAAATATAACAAATGATAAAGCATTATCAACCAGCTGATTGACTGACTGACTGATCAATCTATCCATCCATTCATCTATATCAACATGGTTCCCACAAGCTTGAGGGCAAAAAAAAAAATCAGACTTTTAATGTTTTATCTGGGCCTTCATTATCATAGTTCTCCAAGACCACTCTACACCAACAACAAGGGCAGCAAGATAGAACTCTGTATATGTGTGTGTGTGCATGTGTGTGCGTGTGTGTGTGTGTGTGTGTGTGTGTGTGTGTGTGTGTGTGTGTGTGTGTGTGAGAGAGAGAGAGAGAGAGAGAGAGAGAGAGAGAGAGAGAGAGAGAGAGAGAGAGAGAGAGAGAGATTTTCCATTTTCCAAGGATAGATAAATACCTTTATAAGTTTATTTGGGTTTTTTTTTTTTTTTTTTAACATCCAGTCCTTACACTGACTAGGGCCAAAATATGCAGTAAAGTAGTATATATGAAAGTATGCAGCTTCAAAAAATCATAAAGAAAGAAAAAAAAAGAATAGGGAGAAGAGGAGGGAAAAAAGGAGGGGTGGGGGCAGGGGGGGGGGACACATCTTTTGGAACAAAATAAGATGTGCTATTGCACCCTTGTATTTTCAGGCATGCTTGGCATTTTCCTTTTGTTTTCTTTTGTTGTGTTTTTGTCTCTGCCACCATCTGTGTGCACAACTCATCATGCAAAACACAGCATGGATGTATGGTGACTTCAGCATGCACTGGTGGCAGCAGAAGAATTAAAGGTCATCTGCAGGGCCGAACTGACACAACAGACAGTGGCAGTCTACCAACCAAGCTGTCTTCAGAGTGTGGCTTTACCATAGAAAGATACCTTGGCAAAAAATACATCACTCCTCATCAGTCTACAGTGGTGACAGATTCTGGGAAATTACAGGACTTTTCGAGATGCAGCTTTAATGAAATTTAATTTTCCAGCCCTGGAAATGAGGTTTCATTTTTCCATAACTTTTCCAAACTTCCAAGACTGTGTGAGTGAGCACACACACTCTCTCTCTCTCTACATTCCCTGTAACTATTAATCTGTTTATATGATCCCTCTCTCTCTCATCTACTGTCTGCCTGCCTTAGTACCCATATTTTAGACATATCTATTTAGATTGATAGTTTCTTTTTTTTTTTTTTTTTTTTTTTTTTTTCAAGTGGACTCAGAGGATAACATTATCTTTATATATCAATTTATTTGAATTAAAAGTTATCTTGCTCAACGAAATTTGTCCTAAGACCATTACAGCAATCTCCCTTTGAATGTTTGATGGCTTCCATTCACCTAATACTGAAAGTATCCCTGATGGTGACACAAGTGAAACTCTCATTACATCCCTGTTTTGGGATGGAATGGTGAGAGAAACCTGAAGTGGTCATTTGGTCGAATTGCCCCCCCCCCCATTTTAAAGTTCGACCCACACACCTGAAAAATTCTCCGTGGAGGTATAATTACTCTTTAGTTTCTGGAAGAGGATATTACTATACCTTGCACTGAGAGTTCTAAAACACTGCTCTGTGTGTGTGTGTGTGTGTGTGTGTGTGTGTGTGTGTGTGTGTGTGTGTGTGTGTGTGTGTGTGTGTGTGTGTAAATGTGAACAAAACGTGTGTAAGCAGGCACACATGCTTGTGGTGCTGTGTGTGTGTGTGTGTGTGATTGTTTTTTCTTTTTAAACTACAAAATTTAATCTACAAAAAAAAACAGTAGGTCAGACGATTACAAAGTTGATGGATAAAATTTTTTGTAATTACAGGTCATGCAGCTAAAAAGAGATCCCCCCCCCCCCCCCCCCTATACACACATATAAATAAAGAAAGAAAGCACAGCAAGCAGCACTAGTTAGTTCTGTCTCTTTAAAACTGCTCTATTATATGGGAGCTGCAGTCAGACTTCTTTATCATCTACTACTGACATGGGGTAGGAGGAGTGAGCAATGTTTGTAATAGTAATACTGAAAAGGTTGCGGCTTGGGGTCCAGGGGCCGCTGAAGGCCACTGGTGGGGTGCAGGGGCAATGTCCTGGTGCAGGGTCTGGGGGACGAGTCCCCCACATGCTGACGAAAACTTGAAATTTAAGGACAGTTTACTGCATTCTCCTTTGATACAAACCCGGAGTTTTATACTTCTCAGTATCATATAGTTAAAACTATTTAGACAAAAAAACAACAGAACATCTACAAACATCTAATGACATCATGCAGAAGAGTAAAAATATGGATCGGACAACCAGCGCACGCATACATCAAAGTCAAATGGGGGGAAAAGAAAATCACCAAAACACCAATATGGAAATTTGTATGATACAGAACTACTCCCAACATGTATTGACTTATTTCTCCTTGGCTTATGACAATCTTTTTCTTCTAACACTAAGCAATCCATTTCCATTTGCAAGGTCTCCGCAGAAAATTATAAACTGACTGGAACTTGAGGAAGCAATTTTCACAGATATGTATTATTCTGTTTAAAAAAAAAAAAAAAAAAAAAAATCAAATAAAAATAAAAAAGCATAGTACAGCATTACAAATCAAGCCACTATTAAAACTAAATTTAGTTTTAGATTCAGCTGTAGGAGCACAAAAATTAAGCCTGGTACATAAAATGCATAGTATAACTTTACATACAAGAACATAATTCCAGACAGTAAAGAAATACATACATGTATTAATCTGAATTCCAAAAATTTCATGCTTCTAACCAGCAGTCTGGAAAACATTAACCTTATCTACATCCTCATCTGAAACAACACATAGATGAAAACCACTCAAAGGTAATCTGGCAGTTTTACCTGTTATAAAGCTAATGTTTAAATAATGTTTAAACTGGTAAAGTACATCTCCATGAAACACAAACTCACGCATACTGTAAAGAACATTAATTACTTGTTTTAAAGTCAGTCCTTGTTACATGAAAAAAGGATTTAGGTGCATTAAGAACAGCACATGACTTTCTGTGAGAGATGCTGCTGAGAAGGGAAGCGGACAAAACACGGCTACAAGCCCCGACAATCAACAGGCACTTGTGGGAATACATGGCAAACTGAAAAGCTGTAAGAGCCCTCGCAGTCTGTGTGTTTTCACATCACCCAGTCACAAACCTACAAACACACAGAAAGGGCTGTTCATGAAACCAGCATAAAATGTTAAATCCATGGTACTTTTTTTTTCACAGATGTTATTTTTGTATCTATAACAAAAAAGAAAACAAAATACTGAATGAGCCAGATTCTCTACAACAGTGGATGGAAGTTATGAACTAGTCTGAAGACTTAAAAAAAAAAAAAGACAAACAAAAAACCCTATGAAGGTGCAACAGTAAATAATTATTATGTGTATTATTACTTTGTTAGTAATTTTGTCAACTTTGAAGTTATCAAAACTTAATTTTTTTTTTTTTGCAAGAATGTGAACAGGCAAAAAAAAAAATTTAAACCATTCAACTTCCACATTTTGTAAGTTTACTTGTCCCCATTGTAACATTTGGGTTTCAGATAGGGACAAAGTTCAAGTCAACATGTCAAGTTCAGATATCACCTAACTCTGATCTGAAACATGGATGTTTAGAGATGTGCAAAGGCCATCAAAACTAATTACTGTATAACTTCATGACAAAAAAATGGCAGACATGGATATGAATTTTTTAAAGTTTTCATTCATGAAAAATTGCATCTACTTTGCACTTAATCTTAACGAGAAAAGGGAGGCCAATGTACTAGCCTTATGCAGTCTAAACAAATCAACTTCGAAGAATGTCCACTTCCAACACAGCTGGCTGAATAATTTAAAATGGCTGCAGGATGCAATAAAAAGATATAATGCAGACTGCATTACAACCAAGTATTAAGGAAGTCGAAGCTTGCATTCAGAACCACCCTGGAAAACTTTCAGCTTGTTTGAGATTGTCACAGAGTGCCAGACACTCAGACAATGAATGGATGAATGATCGTTTTAATGTCAGAATATTTTTCATTATATATGCAAGTAGTAATCTGAAATGAACAGTAGATAGTACAACTACAAGCCACTGACATACTAATCAACACTGTGACAGTGAGTGCGAGAGAGAGAGAGAGAGAGAGAGAGAGAGAGAGAGAGAGAGAGAGAGAGAGAGAGAGTGAGTGTACATGTGTGTGTGTGTGTGTGTGTGTGTGTGTGTGTGTGTGTGTGTGTGTGTGTGTGTGTGTGTGTGTGTGTGTGTGTGTGTGTGTGTGTGTGTACCTGTCTCTCCATTTCCGGCACATGTAATGAAATGTGGTAATTGATATTGTGACAGTCTGTTGCTGATCGCACATGTGAATATTGCAATATGAATTTAATCAAATAAAACCCTACTCTTTGCATTACCTGGAATCTTTTGCCATGTATTACTTTTTGGAAGGAGCACCTAAATATTACAGGATAATTAGCACTGTGTAAGCTGTGTGAATGAGCTGGAGTTGGAGAGGCAAGGTTGGAGTTTTTTTCCTAAGAAATTGCAAGTGTACGGTTAGACTGCTGATGTTGCAGTACATATTAAACTCCTCAACCAGTTTCTTTATCTACTCACTCTAGTCTACTGACAGCTTATCACTAATGTCAATATCACTGTAACTATATGATTTTTTTCTCCTTCAGGAAATGCCAAACAAACCCATATCATGAAAAACTCCAAACTGCAAATAAAAATGATCAAGACATTCTCCAACATATATATATATATAAATAAGAACACAAATTTCAACAAGCCTGATCAATGTCATGTATGATTTTTAGTATGCTATGCAGGGATAGAAATTCCTATGTAATGTTCGGTTGACCTGGGGTGCAAATTGTTAGAAAAAAATCTACTTGTCCCCCCAAATTCTACTTGCTCTCCATAAATAAAAAAGACGATGAATGAAAGTAAATTGAAAAATCTGCAATGCAATCATGGCATAATCTGCTCATAAAAAAAGAGAAGTATATTTTCACATCTTTTACATTTTGACATGGTAAATAAACATACTCAAATAACATATATGTGAAGTTCTGCATGTTATTATGTCTAAGTTGTTACTGTTGTTTTTAGGCATGAGGTGCCAATACTGAAGTTTAGAAGACCTTTTTCTCCCTGTTAGTTATCATTTTACATACCTCTTGCTGGGGCTTTCATCAGAATCCGACATGACTCCAAACTGTACGCTTATGGCTTGATTCAATCAACACTTCCTGGGGTAAAGCTTGAAGTAAAAAGGGGGTTCAACTGACTTTTCAACTTTATGATTCAGTTTCCTTTTTTCTCTCTCTCCTGAAAACCACTAAAAGCAGAGTAACAGGCAAGACCTTTCTGCATGCCACACTATATATACTAGGACAATTAAGGATGATGAAATTCTGTGACATATGACAAAAAAAGATTCTAGTAATCTTTCGTTTTTCTCAAAAAGGCTTGTGCATTTTTTGGGTACTCTGCTTGAGTAGATCATCTAGTCATTTGCAGCTTAAGCACAAGAGACTCATGAATGTGAATGAGAGCACAGCTTTACCTAAAAATAGAATCTGTTCATATTTTGTCATGGATATCCTGTCACTGCTAGTACTGCTACTGCGTTAATGGTATGGCATGATTTTTGTGTGTACGTGCATGTGCATGCGTACGAGCGTGATTGTATCCCTGTGTGTATGTCTGTAACTTTTGTGAATGTGTGGGTACATGTTGACATGTGCTTATATATATATATATATGTGTGTGTGTGTGTGTGTGTGTGTGTGTGTGTGTGTGTGTGTGTGTGTGTGTGTGTGTGTGTGTGTGTGTGTGTGTGTGTGTGTGTGTGTGTGTGTGTGTGTGTGTGTGTGTGTGTGTGTGTGTGTGTGTTGGAGAGAAAAAAGGAAAAGTGGGAATGGGCAAGGATGTTGAGATAAATCAGTAGGTCCATTTAAATGTCCAGCTTCTAAAAATTAGCAAGCACAGATCTGGGTCCACTGCAGCAGTCACTAAGTAAGTTTAAAGGTTCCTGAAACCAAAAAAAAAAAAAATTACATCAATAGTCACATCACTATAAATGAAAGTGATTACAGAAAATTGTATGCCAAGTTTCCACATTTCCTCTTCAAACAGCGTACTTGTGTAGAGATTTAGATTTTTTTTCCTCTATCCTTTCTTTCATTTTCTTTTTTGTCATTTTTTTAAAGTAAAAATCATGCAATTCAATCATGAAATTTCTAATGCTAGCTGGAAGAGAAGACTTCACTATACTGTTTAGAATATTTCTCTAAATGTCTGTTATTTGTTACATCTATCTTTAAAAAAAATTTGTTTTAAAAAAAAAAAAAAATACTGCCTATTCTTTTTCTTCCGGTATAGAGCCGGGCCGATTTGGCGTAAAGGCTCTGCATTGTGGCATTGTCGCTTTGCTGTGTCTCAGGCTTAGTTGGCTTGATGAACTGATTTAAAACTATGTACATGGGTTTGATGGAAGGGTTCAGGGAGAAACTGGGGGTGGCTGCAGGTAGTGGGGACTGTAGCTCAGGCGGCTCCTGAACGCCTCCAGTGTAGGTGCTGATGTGGTGGTGGTTGGTAATTGGTTCCACTCCCTGATGGTGCGGGTAAAGAAGGAGTGGTACAGAACTGGATGGGTTACCCGCTCCTGGTGGATTTTCTGTGTGCCTCTAGTCCGTCTGTCTGAAGGGCAGTAGAATGTGGTGGAGTTGTTTGAGTGAGGTCTACCAGCCCATGGTGAATACGGTAGAGCATCAAAAGCCTATATTGGTACCGACGCTCTTAAAGGCTGTCCCCTTGAGGTGTTCAAGCAGCTGTGTCACGGTGCCTGGTGTCCTGTCATGGAAATTATTGCAGGCGCATCTCGCTGCTCTCCTCTGGACCTTCTCCAGGGAGTTGGGTGTCTTCCTGTAAATTTGGATCCCATACGGTGGAGCTGTATTCCAGTGTAGGTCTGACCATGGTGGTGTACATGGCAGCTTTGATCTCTTGGGTGCAGTCCCTGAAGTTTCTTCTGAGAAAGCCCACTGTTCTGTTTCCTTTGGCTGCCACTGTTTCCACGTGTCGTCGTGTCCAGGAAAGAGATCATCCACCATGGTCACGCCTAGGTACTTACTGGAGCTCACCGTGTCCAGTGTTTGTCTGTGAAGGGTATAGGCTGTCTGTAAAATTTGCTTGTGTCTGCCTGGAGAGACTCGGATGGTGTGTTGCACTTGCTTGCATTAAAGCTCATTTGCCAAGAGTTCCCAGTCTTCCAAGTGAGTGAGGTCGGCTTGTAGCAAGACTTGATCCCAGCGACTGCAGATCTTCCTACAGAGGAGACTGTCATCTGCAAACAACCTGGTGTGCGAAGCCTTTACTACATCCGGTAGGTCATTAATATGTATGCTAAAAATAGCAGCGGGCCTAGTACGGTGCCTTGAGGGACTCCAGACAGTACTGCAGCAGGGGACGAGTGTGTGTATCTTCGAGGGCAACTTGCTGGCTTCTGCCGGTGAGGAACGCCTGGATCCAGCCGAGTGTGTCGTTCCTCACTCTGTAGTAATGCAGTTTGCTCAGTAGACGACGATGCGGTACCTTATCGAAGGCCTTAGAAAAATCAAGCTACACTACATCCACCTGATTCCCCCCGGCTCCCCCCGGCTAAGTTTCTGGCGATATCGTGGATGGTTGAAATCAGCTGTCTCTCACATGACCTTTGTTTTCTGAAAACCATGCTGCACATCGCTTAGTATTTGATGTTGGTCGAAATGGGTCATGACGCTGCTGTGCAGAACATGCTCCAGGACCTTGCACATGATAGACGTAAAGGAAACTGGTCTGTAATTCTCTGGCAGCTGGCGGTCACCCTTTTTAAAGATGGGTACTATGTAGGCCTGTTTCTAGTCCTTCAGTACCTGTATCCAAGGACAACTGGAACATAGTCATCAGAGCTGGCGCAGTTTCCTCTGCTGCTGTCTTCAATATAAAAGCTGGGACTCTGTCTGGACCTGTTGCCTTGTCAGGGCGAAGATTACGGAAGTTTACGGACTCCTGGCACACTAACTGTGACTGGTGGCATATCTGGGTATGGACTTGGTCCTTTGGATGGAATGGTAGTGGTGTCTTCTTCTGTGAAGACAGACTTGAATTGATCGTTAAATCCTCCTTCATCCACAACTTGTTTTGTGCATTCATTTGTGTGCTGCATGGTACTGCTTGGTACTGTAACGCGCTGCAGTCGTGTCTAGTCCAGGACCAAAGGCTTTGGCAAAGCCATCAGTTAGAGCCAAATAATGAAAACTGGAGCCTCAAAAGATCAAGTTAAGACTTAAGGGGAAAGAAAATAACGAAGTTAATCGGGAAAGAAAAGAAGGTTCTTCTATATCGCAGTCTACTAAATAGGACATCGCCGAGAAAATAAAACTCTGTTTATCGCAGTCAACCAAATAGGACTTTGCCATGTGGCTGACCGATAGGCCGACATTCTTACAATCCATTCATGAGCGCGCTTGAGCAAACCTGAAACAGGCAAACTTCGCCGGCGAAGATGACGCAATGTGCAGCACTTTTCTTCAGCTGTGGCCACCGCGATCGACAGTTTGAAATACTTAAAGATAGTCTTTTAAATGACAGCCGAATCTCTGCACAACATGGAAAGTACAGTTGTTTATAAAATGAGGAAAATGCCCATTCACTTACTTTTTGCTAAGACTTTCATTACAGTCCGCCATGATTCCCACACGTGCGAGGGCTCAATCTAACAGAGTTGTCCTACTGTCTCGTTGTCTAAACCAAGTGAGGACACTTCCTTTCAAGACGGATGCTAACCCCCCCCCCCCCCCCCCCCTCCTCTCTCTCTCTCTCTCTCTCTCTCTTGATAACCATAGGAGGGTCGCTTTCTGCGTCAGTGTGTGTGTGTGTAGTAGTAGTAGTAGTAGTAGAAGTAGTACTTTAATGTTACGTCTTTTCACAAACTATGTGATATTAGACAAGAAAGGAGAGAGATAAGTAGAGGGAGATAGAGAGTTTGTTCATGTTGCATACAAGTGTGTGTGTGTGTGTGTGTGTGTGTGTGTGTGTGTGTGTGCGTGCGTGCGTGCGTGCGTGTGTGGGGGGGGGGGGGGGGGGGGGGGGGGGGGGGGGGGGGGGGGGGGGGGGGGGGGGGGAGAGTGAGTGGAGGGTGGTGTACATAACATCGGAAATCAACCAGACAGACAAACGAATAAACAAACAAACCTACACACACTAACAATATTAGATTAAAGCAAATACCTGACTGGACTACAAATCAAGTAGAAAGTAATTTTCGAAGCAAAATCAATATCATCAAAAAAAATATCTGTCACAGACATGCCTGATAAATGTGGCAGAAATGCCTTGAGAGGCACACATTCGAACAAAACATGATCTCTTGTCAATTTTGTTTCCCTGCATATGCATTTTTTTGCAGAGCTATATTTAGTTCTAAAAGCATCCAGTTTCAATCGATGAAATATTGAAACGAAGTTTCTGTATTGATACATATCATAAATGTGCAGATTTTGGATGCTTTTGAAATGATCAATACTAAAAAGAGGATTATTTTGTGTCTGAACATGAATAACAGCTTTGTTCTGCCCATTTCTGAAATATTCCCAAGCTGTTTGTTTTTAAAATTTGTTGACTTTCTTTCAAAGTGAACGGTATGGAAATAGTTTGTACCCTCGTTCCATTTTCAGCGCCTTTTTTCGCACATCTGTCAGCAAATTCATTGCCCGAAATTCTACAGTGTGATGGAACCCAGAAGAAAGTTATATCTGTTTCTTTATAAATCAAGACGTGGATTAAATGTTGAATTTCCTTCAAAATAAAGTTATCTGAATTTGAAGTTAAAAACTGAATCGATTGTAACACTGACAGCGAATCTACACAAAATAACACTTGAAAAACTGACTGCGGTAAATCAATTAGAAATGTCAACGCCATAAGTATCGCCATCATTTCAGCTACGAATATGGAGCGATATTTTCCAATGAAATACGCTTTTTCTACTTTCAGCATGGGAATAACAAATGCTGATCCTGCGCCTCTTTGTTACTCGTCAACGATCCATTCCAACCTTAAGATGGTTGGAATATCTATCTTGCATTTGCATCTTCGTTAAATATGACAAGATGTAAGGTTGATTTGCTTTCTTTGTATCAGTGTAATCAAGATCAAACTTCGCCCTCTTTCTTTCCGAAGTTGGAATGGGATCTATAAGAAACGTTTTTGACAAAGACTTAACATCTATATTACTTTTCTTAAACAAATCAGTAGTGTATGAACTGATAGTGCACAGAGAGGCAATATTTTTTTGCTGTTTTTGGATAATCACTCTCTGGGTTTATAGATATTTCCGTTTCATTCACACCTTCCATGATTGAACATTTCATGAAATATTTTGCAAGTGATAGATTCCTATATTCATTTAACGGTAAAACGTCTATTTCTCTGTATGTTCCCAAAGTGGAGGCATATACCGGAACTCCTAGACATAATTTGAAGGCTTTGCTATCTACACTTTTGTAGTTTTTGTAACAAATATTTAGGTGCGCTAAAGAAAGCCTCACGAGCGTATGATAATTTAGAACGAATTAATGCCAAAGCCAAGAGTTTTAG
>JADBJO010001415.1:212500-267500 GCA_016801955.1 Conus betulinus
ACATTTCCTTTGTAGACTCTCCGAATACAATGTTTGGGTTAGCTCAGATAATGTTCCGGCTTAGTTTCAGTTCGCTGGTCACTCTTGGCCCCGTTCTATCAAAGGCCGGGACATGCTGGCTAAGCTTAAGCCCACCGTGTGCTTGTGTCTTTCAGTCTCCTTAATCATAGAACTGGCTGAGGACCGTGCACAGTGGAGTGCTTTGACTGCCTCATGCGTCGCATGACGCTGGAGCATCTAAGTCCAAGTAAGTAAGTAATCATAGAGTTAAAAGAAAAACTGAATGAGTGGAAACTATTGAATTGTTGAGTGTGTGTGTGTGTGTGTGTGTGTGTGTGTGTGTGTGTGTAGCCGCACGTGCAGCCATTACATTAAGGACTTGGCAAAGATTCAAAAAGAAAAACAAAGGTAGTAGTGTGGGTGGTGGTAGTGAAAGAAAGAAAATGGAAACGAAAAATCATAGCATTAGATTGTAAAAAAAAAAATCCTTCTCTAACAGTATATGGGGACCATCACAGTCCACTAGCAGTATATGGGGACCATCACAGACCACTAGCAGTATATGTGGGCCATCACAGTCCACTAGCAGTATATGGGGACCATCATAGTCCACTAGCAGTATATGGGGGGCCACTCATAGTCCACTCACAGTAAATATGGAACATTACAATTTACAGTCCCCTAGCTGTATATGCGGAACATCACAGTCCACTAGCAGTCTTTGGGGACCATCACAGTCCACTAGCAGTCTTTGGGGACCATCACAGTCCACTAGCAGTACATGGGGACCATCATAGTCCACTAGCAGTAAATATGGAACATTACAGTCCCCTAGCAGTATATGGTGAACATCACAGTCCACTAGCAGTCTTTGGGGACCATCACAGTCCACTAGCAGTCTTTGGGGACCACCACAGTCCACTAGCAGTATATGGGGACCATCATAGTCCACTAGCAGTATATATGGAACATTACAGTCCCCTGGCAGTATATGGGGGAACATCACAATCCACTAGCAGTATATGGGAACCATCGCAGTCCACTAGCAGTATATGGGGACCATCACAGTCCATTAGCAGTATATGGGGACCATCACAGTCCATTAGCAGTGTATGGGGACCATCACAGTCCACTAGCAGTTAATATGGAACATTACAGTCCCCTAGCAGTATATGGGAACCATCACAGTCCACTAGCAGTATATGGGGGCCATCACAGTCCACTAGCAGTATATGGGGACCATCACAGTCCACTAGCAGTATATGGGGAACATTACAGTCCACTAGCAGTACAGGAGGACCATCACAGTCCACAAACAGTATATGTGGACCATCACAGTCCATTAGCAATTTATGGGGACCATCACAGTCCACTAGCAGTATATGGGGACCATCACAGTCCATTAGCAATTTATGGGGACCATCACAGTCCACTAGCAGTATAGGGGACCATCACAGTCCACTAGTAGTATAAGGGACCATCACAGTCCACTAGCAGCATATGGGGACAATCATAGTCCACTAGCAGTGTATGGGGACCATCACAGTCCACTAGCAGTGTATGGAGACCATCACAGACCACTAGCAGTATATGAGGACCATCACAAACCACTAGCAGTATATGAGGATCATCACAGACCACTAGCAGCATAATGGGAACATCACAGTCCACTAGCAGTAAATGGGGACCATCACAGTCCACTAGCAGTAAATGTGGACCATCACAGTCCACTAGCAGTGTATGGGGATCATCACAGTCCACTAGCAGTACAGGGGGACCATCACAGTCCACTAGGAGAATATGTGGACCATCACAGTCCACTAGCAGTGTCTGAGGACCATCACAGTCCACTAGCAGTCTTTGGGGACCATCACAGTCCACTAGCAGTAAATAGGGACCATCACAGTCCACTAGCAGTATATGGGGACCATCACAGACCACTAGCAATATATGGGGACCATCACAGACCACTAGCAGTATATGAGGACCATCACTGACAACTAGCAGTATATGGGGACCATCACAGTCCATTAGCAGTATATGGGGACCATCACAGTCCACTAGCAATGTATTGGGACCATCACAGTCCACTAGCAGTATATGGGGACCATCACAGTCCATTAGAAGTATATGTGGACCATCACAGCCCACTAGCAATGTATGGGGACCATCACAGCCCACTAGCAATGTATGGAGACAATCACAGTCCACTAGCAGTATATGGGGACCATTACAGTCTATTAGCAGTCTTTGGGGACCGTCTGAGTCCACGAACAGTATATGTGGACCATCACAGTCCACTAGCAGTATACGGGGACCATCACAGTCCACTAGCAGTATATGTGGACCATCACAGTCCACTAGCAGTATACGGGGACCATCACAGTCCACTAGCCGTTTATGGGGACCATCACAGTCCACTAGCAGTGTTTGGGGACCATCACAGTCCACTAGCAGTAAATGTGGACCATCACAGTCCACTGGCAGTATATATGGACCATCACAGTCCACTAGCAGTATATGTGGACCATCACAGTCCACTAGCAGTATATGTGGACCATCACAGTCCACTAGCAGTATATGGGGACCATCACAGTCCACTAGCAGTATATGTGGACCATCACAGTCCACTAGCAGTATATAGGGACCATCACAGTCCACTAGCAGTATATAGGGACCATCACAGTCCACTAGCAGTATATGTGGACCATCACAGTCCACTAGCAGTGTATGTGGACCATCACAGTCCACTAGCAGTGTTTGAGGACCATCACAGTCCATCTTGAAAACAGAACCATTAATTTCGCCTGCTCAGAGGCCTTTCGTCCGTTGATTCAGACTTGTCGGTGAGACATGGGTGATGGCATCAAACGGAGACATGCCAGAGTCTATGATTATGTGATATTCTCGTCACCAATAGTCCAAAACAGAATAGAACGGTACCTCAAAGCAGCCAGTGAAGGGTTATTTAAAGAGAAAAACGAGAAGAACTCAGAGTAAGGATATAAGTTGCTGAAAAACTTAAGTCATTATTTAAAGAGTATGGGGGAATCTTTGCGCATAAGCTTGAAGGTCCATTTTAGGATCCAAGGGAGATCAAAAGGTGTCAACAGTCAGAGTGGTTGTCTCTACTGTTTCATAACCCAAGCATTGTCAGTCACATAAACGCTGACAGCAGCTAAGGATTATGCAGAACAGCCTTTACTTGAATCTCCGAAGAGATGCGATCTCCAACGGACTGACCGAACAACAATAATATCTTTAGAAATTCAGTTGTTTTGGAAAACAAAGTGCAGGCTAATAAGTCCTCCGTTGTTACATTAATGAGTTGGCAAAGATAAAAAAAAAAAAAAAAAAGGGGGGGGGGGGGGGGGGGGGGGGGGGGGGGAGTAAGAGAAGAAAATGGGAATGAAAAAATCATGGCGCTAGATTATAAATGCAAAATCTTTTACTACCAGCTTATGGGGACCATTGAAGTCCATCCTGAAAACAGAACCACTCATATCATCTGCTCAGAGACTTTCATCCCCCCTGACTGGAATTCATCAGTGGGACCAGGCTGATCGTGCCCACCCTCCCCCCCCCCCCCCCCCCCCCCCCCCCCCCCCCCATGGCAACAAATGGAGATATACCACAGTATATAACTCCGTGATATTCTCACCACCAAGGGTTCCAAACAGAATCCAACAACTCTCCCAAAGCAGCCGGTGAAGGGTAAAAAAAAAAAAAAAGAAGAAGAACGAACGAGAAGAAATCAATGTAAGAAACGAAGTTGCTGAACAACTGATTCATTACTTTAAAGGGTGTTAAATGCAGGGGGAAATCTTCGCGTGTGTATGTGTGCGACGGATGTAGTGCGGGAGGGGAGGGGAGGATGGAAGGGGGGAAACGAGAAGAAGCGGGGCAGGGAAAGTGATGAGGTAGTGCTAAGGATGGGGGAGCAGGTGGAGGTGGGAAGCTGACGATGGCTGGATTCACAGAAAGGTTTTGCTGCTTTAAGGTTGTAGCAAAGTCAGTGGGCACGCGCTCGCCGTTTATTTACATGTGTGTGTGTGTGTGTGTGTGTGTGTGTGTGTGTGTGTGTGTGTGCGCGCGCGCGCGCGCGCGCGTGCGTGCATGTGTGTGTGTGTGTGTGGTGTGATGGGCTGGATGGGTGGATGTGCGTGCGTGCGTGCGTGCGTGCGTGTGTGTGTTGATTATGGGAATGTAGATCAGTGGGAAGGAGGGAGCGGGGGGTGGGGGTGGGGGGGGGGGGGGGGGGGGGGGGGGAGACATAGACCCTGAGGCCATAAAGACTCAAGGGAATGTAGATCTGTGCCAGACCCAGCCAGCGTCTTAGAGAGGGTTTGTGCCCTAACGAGCCTTGTGTCTGCATTTGCACCAGGCTAACTGATACTGAAGGCAGCATTTGTCTGCAACGGTCTCATTTGGGGAACAAATATCATTTTCCTTGTTGGTTATTTTCAGCAGAAATAAGCTGTTGAAACTCCTGCGGGCTCAACGACCTATTAGGGATAACAGGGTAGCGATGTGAGGCAGGGAACTGCTTATCAGCTTTTCAAGGTAATCTGAAGCGCCGGCCTTCAAGAACCTGTACAGAAACGTTTTGTTTGTTTGATCAAATGACGAAAGAACACCCGTTCGTAGACGAATAAATCCCAGCGTCTGAAACGGGACTCAATCTTCAGTCATGTGGGGATGGCAATAGGGCGCAAGGTTTGTGACTTTTCGGTTTTGTTTTATACTTATCTTTGGTGACATCGTGTATTTCTGCCTTACATTTTCAGGATTGTGCTTCAAGGCAAGAGGTGTGTGTGTGTGTGTGTGTGTGTGTGTGTGTGTGTGTGTGTGTGTGTGTGTGTGTGTGTGCGTGCGTGCGTGCGCGCGGTGTGTGTGTGGTGTGTGTGTGTGTGTGCGTGCGTGCGTGCGCGTGCGCGCGCGCGCGCGGTGTGGGGTGGTGTGTGTGTGTGTGTGTGTGTGCGTGCGCGTGTGTGTGTGGTGGTGGTGGTAGTGTGTGTGTGTTGTGTTGTGTGTGTGTGTGTGTGTGTGTGTGTGTGTGTGTGTGTGTGTGTGTGTGTGTGTTTGTGCGCGCGCGCGCGCGCGCGTGCGTGTGTGTGTGTGTATATGTGTATGTGTGTTTGCGCGTGTTGTCAGAACAACCATGAGTTAATCTGACAATAATTGGTTTCAGTCAGCCAGTCAGTCTGTGTGTGTGTGTGTGTGTGTGTGTGTGTGTGTGTGTGTGTGTGTGTGTGTGTGTGAGTGAGAGAGAGAGAGTGTGTGTGTGAATGTGCGTGTGAATGTGTTTGCGTGTGTGCGTGCGGGCGTGTTTGTGTGTGTGTGTGTGTGTGTGTGTGTGTGTGTGTGTGTGTGTGTGTGTGTAAAAATGGGTCTTTTCCACTGCTACCATGAAAAGCAGGTATGACGCATTAAATACTTGTGTCTGCTATCCCTTTTTCCTTTTTCCTCATCCATTATCTTCCCCTTTGTGACTGCTAAATGGTACGTTGAACCCTTTGGCAGCTAAGCCCATTTCCTGACTGGTGGAATCAGAGCACCTTTCTGGACTTGAGTGGTAAAATGGGAGTGCAGCTGGGAGGAAATCTGGAATAAACCCTTATTTACAGACGCAGGTGTCAGAAGATTTTGGCATAGATGGGACACTTATGTCATTGCTTTTGCTGTTGTTATTGATGTTATTATGTCATTGTTGTTGTTGTTACCTTTGGTTGACAGTAGGTCATAGGAATGCAAGGTGGAGGTGGAGGGATGAGAGAGAGAAAAGGAGGAGCAGACATGTTTCAGTTATGAAGCGGTTTTCCAGCGCTTTGTGATAGCAGCACACACACACACACACACACACACACACACACACACACACACACACACACACACACACACATTTTAGTGTCGTCGTAAAAATGAGTGCACATCTACCAGTTTTGTAATTGGCAGAATAACTATATTTTTCAAAAAGTTTTTTTTTTTTGAAGAAGAACAAACCTTTTAATCAACTAGCAAGTCAGAAAATATCCACTAATAAAATGTAGGCCAACGGATCTTGATACCTACTGAGAGCAATCTATTCTGAACTACCATTAAAAAAAAAAAAAATTTCAGTCGGATCTCTCCATAGGTAGGGCAACCTGATTAGTGTTAACGAAAGAAGGCAGCGTAATGTCGCAAATACAGTAAGCTAGCTAGAATGCATTGTGGGATGACGTAGCTATAGGTACCAGCGTAGCTTGTAAGTGCAATAAGGATTCTACACCCTAACACTTTAAAACAACGGGTGTGTTTGAATCGGCGAGAAAGAATTTACCCAGTTGGTTTTATGACCACTGAATGCACAAAACATTTTGAGGAAACGGGTTTTTCTCATCGCCATCCATCCAGACATATGACACATTTAGACATTCGAACACTGTTGTAACATGCTGTTAAAAGTAATTTTATTGTCACTGGGGTTTTCTTTACTTCAATTTAGACTTCACAAGGATTCTTATAATTAAACAAAGAAACTGCTGCTGATAGCTGAGGAAAATGACGAAGACAGAAATTCTTAATAAACAAAGACGAATGAAAAATTAAAACGGGTACATGTAGGCTTTGCAGTGTTGTCTCCGGGGGTCGAGGAGTCCCAGCTTGATTAGCCTGTCAGCTGAGGGAAGGAAGGGGGAAAGCAAAACTCCAGAAAGGGGATCCCCAGAAAAATTGGCACCAGCTCTCTGAAACAGTGGAATTGTTGCAAGTCACACAAAACATCGCCGTTATTACCAGTACCAGTTTTGCCACGAAGGATACCAGCACTTAAATATTTTTTAGACTGATGACTGAATTAAAAAAAAAGTCCCTGGTTTGTATGAACATGTCTGAAATTCAATACATTACACAAGATTTGCAATTGAAAATGATGATGGCAGTTTACAGATAGACTGATGAATACAAACAGATGTACATATATGCGCATTTGTACACAAAAAGAAACGAATGAAGAACAACTGACGCGAAGGATGTTTTCAGCTCGTTATTGCTGGGTTTTGATAATTCTGTTCTATTCATCATTCACCGATTAAGTGCTGCAATTATGTCTGCAGCCTAAATACATACTCACATGCTCAAACGTATACGTGCATGCGAGCGTAGCCATTGATCTACATGCTTGCCATCATCATCATTTTCTTCATCCTGTTCAATTATCATGGGGAATAATAATAAAAAAAAAAATTTAAAAAAAACAAACTAAATTCTGTGGACGTCTATGCTTCTTTTATCTAGCGATCTCATCCCCCCCCCCCCCCCCCCACCCACACACACACACATCAATCTCTCTCCCTCTCTCGCACGCACACACACAGGCATAACACAAACATCTATTTTCACATTCGCCCACGGGCACGGCACGGCATGGTGCGTGCGCACGCACGCGCGCACACACGCATTCACATACACGCGCGCGCACACACGCAAGCGCTCGAATATAAGCAAGCTCGCACGCTCTAGCATACACACGCGCGCGCTCGCACACACTCGCATTCACTCGTGCGCACGCACTCGCATACACACACACACACACGCACGCACGCACGCACGCACGCACACACACACACACACACACACACACACACACACTCTCTCTCTCTCAACGTTTTCTGTATCATCATCTGAAGATCCGCTGCCCATACGACGAAACAACAATGGCCAGCCCTGACAGGGGAGACCACGCCTGCTGGGGTATCCTCTGCTCCATCTTTCCCGCATCTCCCATCTGTTCCGCCAAAAGCAGGAGATCAATCAGCGTGTGCTGGTACTCGCACTTCGAAGGTGTGTCAAAGGACTGTAGTCCAAATCGTTTGAGGGCAAACGCATTCTGCCGGGTGGGGGTGGTCCACACCATTCTTACGCTCTGTGTCGGAAACGTTGGTTGGAGACTGTTCCTAGATACACGTGTTCCACTGCTGTTGCCGGCGCCACACTGTGTTGATAAACATGGACTGACTGCAACGTGTCAAGGCACATGTACAGAACGGACCCTATTCAGGGTAAGTACTGAACACAACGGGTTGATACACGTGTACCACACAGAACGCTTTGACACACATGAACCAAGCAGCACAAATTGATGAACACATACTGAACAGAACCTGTTAATACACATGTACTCAACGAACATGTTGATATTCATGTACCAAGCAGAACATATTGATAAACACGTATTAAATAGGACGTATAGGTACACATGTATTGGACAAGGCCATTTGGTACATATGTACTAGACAGATCGTGTTGACATAAAGTCTTGATACATATGTACTAAACAAAACACGTTGATACATGCGCACTTAAAAGAACATGTTGACACCCAAGCACTGAACAGAACGTGTTGATTCACATGTGCTGAACAGAATGTTTTTTATATACTGAACATAATGTATGACGACACATATACTGGGCATGTGAGACAATTTCAATAATACAGATTGTGACGAGTCGGCCGAATGTTCTCGGGGTAATTTTGCTGATGTCGAGATCAATTCTTTGGGTCCTTCAAGTGTGCGAACTGGGGCATCGCCAGAGGGGATACCCCGAGTTGGATATTGAAGGAGGGAGAGTAACTGGGAAGTGATTTGCATGTCCAGGGCACAGTAACAAATACAAAATTTAATGGACCTGCCCGTCCTGGGTGAGGAATCGTCCACCTCCACCAACGGCTATTCACCGAGTTGTCCAGTGGGCCTGAGGAGAGGCAATCGTGGCAGGCGACCGCCGTGGTTCGGTAACCGTCAGCCTGCAGGCAGATTATAGAGACCATTCAGCCATGCTTGTCCTGAGGGATGAATACCTTCGGGAAGGCTGTCGTTGGACGGACGTGGTGGCGCCCTCCGGAGGGAAAGCTCACGCCGGCTCCGCGACTAAGCAATTATTGTTGTCAGTAGGGGGCTTTGAAGGTGAAGTCCTACGTATGTTGGATCGGAACAGGCGCCACTGAACACCACCGAAGTGACTCGGCAGCAGTGCAGTGGGTTGCCTCTTGACGACTTGACATTGACTGCTCACAGTGGATTGCCGGTGCCAGGGCTGCGGCTGGACTGACTGGACTGTGGCTGTGGACGAGGTGTCGGATTGAGTGGCGTCGGTGCACTGCCACTTAAGTGGCACAGAAGATGCGGCAGCAAAAAAAAAAAAAAAAAAAAAAAAAAAAAAAAAAAAAAAAAAAAAAAAAAAGAAAAAAAATGGGGGGGGGGTGGGGGGGAATTCATTCAATTGTTTAAAAGAAAAATTATACTCGATATATTTGTAATAAGATACCCATTTTGGACCAAAGTTAGAAAGTTATATTCGTGCAGAACGGGGTTGTTATTGACTTTTTGCGTCTTACAGTTCACTTTCTGGTGGTGTGGCTATTTTGTTCAAGAATAACTTTGAATCTCATTTTAAAAGGATTTATAAGGACAAAGCAGGTGTTTTCATTTCTGGATCAGTTAAAATGATGGATAATGAATGTCATATTTCTAATGCTTACGGACCCAACTGTGATAAACCAGAGTTTCACGTGGAAGACCGTATCAGGGAGGTCGGAGTTTAAAAATTGTCATGATGAAATTTCGTTTTTTCCCCCAACCTCTGCGCCACCTCAGAGGCAGTGCACCCACGCCGCCCATTCCGACACCCCGTCCACAGCCACAGCCCGGTCGGCCCCGCCGCAGCCCCGGCACCGGCAATCCACAGGAAGCAGTCAATGTCAAGTCATCAAGAGGCAACCCACCGGAGGAGACACTGCACACAGCTGCCGAGTCACTTCGGTGGTGTTTAGTTTAGTGGCCTGTTCTGATTTAACATACGCAGGACACCACCTACTAAGCCCCCTACTGACGACAGTAATTGCTTAGTCGCGGAGAGCCGGCGTGCGTGAGCTCTCCCTCCGGAGGGCGCCACCACGTCCAACGACAGCCCTCATAGACTCGCCGATACCGGTGACCCCGACGGAACCAAACCAAAGCCATAGACTTGGAGAGGATATCGAAATTGTAGTTACCATGAGAGCAGGGCATGACGGGCCACAGGACTTGAGACATTTTTTTTTTAATGCTGATCGATGAAAATGAGGACGGTTAAGATGATGCTACGGATTTCCATTTCGGTCTGAGATTACAAGACAGGGCTGTACTCTACGCTTCCTTTCAAAATATATCCCGGCGTCAACCAGGCCCGAGAGATACAGGCACTGCAGTGTTGGTTAGGAAATTTGAGCAACTCTCTCAGAAACGCATCCATTAAGTGGATGAAACTCGACTGTGTGGAAACCAGTCTTCCCATTTGAGTATGCAGCAAACTCAACTCTGGGTAGGAACCGGTCGGGGCAGAAAAAAACCCACATGACTCCGACTTCAGATTGCTATAGCTATAGACATAATAATCATCCTACAACACAAGAGCAATTGAAAAATATGACGGATAATCTATAGATTTAACTGACATCTGATGTGAATTCGATCCGGAATTTCGAAGACATACCGGGAGGAGAAATAAATCATGTCAACAAAGTCGTTAAGATTTCTCTCTGATTTCAGACCGGCTATGCAAGTGCATTATAGACGCAGATATTTTGCCACGATATCAATAATGCCACTCCATACCTGTACAAAACTTTTGAAAAAGGAAAGAGATAAAGAGAAATCTGTTATGGAAATTCAGCTGGTCATTATTAAAAGACTTATAAAAGAAATAAACCAGGTAATCCACACGGCTACTACTAAGCAGTCTGCAGCACTTTCCTGTTGTCGCTGTGGGTTGGCCCAGGTAATCCACACGGCTACTAAGCAGTCTGCAGCTTTCCTGTTGTCGCTGTGGGTTGGCCCAAAGTCCTAAATCAGAAGTCCAATTGGTTACATCTGATCAACTTTTGTTGGATACATTAGCTATAAAAACGAGAGGCAAGACCATCCATTTGCAACGATGAAGAAACAAACTCCCCGAGCGAAAATAGCTTCTCCGGCACAAGGAAGAATTGAAATGGAGAGAGACGACTTCGTGAGCCTTCGGGGAAAAGAAGGTGGAGGATATATTGTCGAGTTCAAGGGTAGGATGGGTCGCAAAAGGGGAAAAAAAAAAAAGCAAAACATTTGTGTGGACTTAAAAAGCGCGCCATTACATTAGTGAGATTATAATGAAACTTACGCCAGATAACGGTTCCATTTTAACTCATAATGATAAAACTGCTCAGGAAGTTTGTTTGGGTTTTTTGTTTTGTTCTGTTTTTGTTTTTTTCTTCTTTTTTCTTTTTTGGATTTTTTTTAACAGAAAATCATTCTGATGGAAATGTAGAACTTTGTGAAACAATTGATTTGGTAGAAGACTTGCCAGCATTAACTGAGGATCAGATAACGTCATTGGGATGTAAAATTACTTTTTAAAACAGCCAGTGTCGCTCTTAAACATGTCAAATATGAAAAGTCCTGGGAGCGACGGTTCTACAGCAAATTTCTTTTAGAATGTGTCTGGCTGCTACTTGGTCCATACGTTGTGAAAGTGCTCAACAATGGATTTGATGGAACGGAACTGTCAACACGAAAAGAAGACATTGCTGTATGTATTTCAAAGGAAGACAAGACCAAAGAAAAAAAACTGGAGACTTATTTCATTTTTGAAAATTGTGTACAAAACAGCGACCAATCACCACCAGCACCAGCCTCTTCAATTCAAACATCACATCTGTCCTCTTACACGGATCAGAACCCTGGAGAACCACAAAGACCACCATGCACAAACTGCAGACTTTCATTAGGAGCTGCCCGCGAAAGATCCTCCACATCCACTGGCCAGAGACAATCGGCAACAAAGAGCTGTGGGAAAGAAGCAACCCACTGCCAGTAGAGCAAGACATCCATAAAAGATGGCGGTGGATAGGACACACTCTCCGAAAGTCCCCGGACAACACCACCAGAAAAGCTCTAATGTGCAATCCTCAAGGGAAGAGAAAGCGAGGAAGACCAAGATACACCTAGAGGCGGACACCAGGCAGATGGGTTACAGCTGGGGAGAAATAGAAAAGATTGCCCAGGACGTGGTCGTTGGCGTGCAGTAGTTGATGGCCTACTCTCTGGCAAGAGCAATGGGACCAAGTAAATAAATAATACAAAATAGGATCTGGTTTTATTCCTGATAGGTATTTGGGAGATAACATTCGTCTCATTTACGATACATTTACGGGATTGCGTCCCAAAACAAGGTTACTTCTTTGTCTAAATTTTGTGTGTGCGCGTGCACGTATATACTGTATTTGAGGTCTTGTTCTTGTTCTTGATCCCAAGTTTTCTGAACATTCACGCACGCAGTCACAACACACACACACACACACACACATACACACACACACGCGCGCGCGCTCACCCACACATACGAACGTGTGCGTGTACGTTCGCTCGCTCTATCCACACACACGCGCGCGCACACGCATACACATAAGCGCACAATTGTGCACATACATGCACACGCCCACATGCAAAGACACACACACGTACACAGATATGTACACACATAGCCTATATGCAGATACGTGTGCTCGCACAAACCCAAAAACTTACACACACACACACACACACACACACGCACGCACGCACGCACATACACGCACTTCTGCACACGCACACACACGCGCGCGCGCGCGCGCGCACACACACACACACACACGTACACATGCCTACATGCACGCACACACACAAACACACACGCGTGCACGCGCGCGCGCGCGCCCACGCACACACATAGGCCCATGTCCACTCATCATACGCACACGTGTACATTCAATACACATACATATAAAAAAAAAAAAAAAAAAAAACCATGGTAGGTAGGCACTCAAGGTCTGACCAGCACGGTGGGCTAATGCGTAGGTCAGACATCCTCCGAGTCGTAGCCACGAGACCCTCCTCTTCAATTTTATCATCTTAGTTAATACATTAATCCATCAGCTTCAAATCATGCGTGGTGTGGTCTCAAAACTTAGCGGATGTGGTGTAGCGTATATGGACTAGTCCGCACACAGTGACGCCTCCTTGATGAAACAAACTGAAACTGAAACTGTCTAAATTTTGAAAAAAAAAAAAAAAAAAAGTGTTTGATAGTGAAGTTATGATTTTGCATTTGAGGCGTTATATGCCTTTGGCCTTGGTCCAAGCCTCTGCCGATATATACATACATTTCATACGTGTATCAAGTCAACTGTGTTCGTGAATGGGAAATTGGCCGGATGATTCCCTGTTACGTGCGGATGTCGTCAAGGCGACCTTATCTCTCGATACTTATGTTACTGGTGTTGAAATTTTAACGAATATGATAAGACAAAATAAAAGTATAAAGGAATTCAAGTAAATCTTAAATAAATGTCAGCGAACCGCCCAGAGAAACGTGGACAAACGAGTCACAAGACAAACCACAACGCGTTTCAACCTCTTAGGTCTTCTTCAGGTGCAACAAACATGAAACAAATATCGAAAATGCACTTAGCTTTGATCGCTTCTGTGTTCAGCGCAAGAAAGAAGGCGTTGAATGAAGGCGTTCATTCAACGCCTTCTTTCTTGCGCTGAACACAGAAGCGATCAAAGCTAAGTGCATTTTCGTTATTTGTTTCATGTTTGTTGCACCTGAAGAAGACCCAAGAGGTTGAAACGCGTTGTGGTTTGTCTTGTGACTCGTTTGTCCACGTTTCTCTGGGCGGTTCGCTGACATTTATTTAAGATTTGTTTAGATTTCCGCCTGCAGTCGTTTCACTTTGCAACAGGAATTCAAGTAGCCAATACTCAAAACAAGATATAACAGAACGCAGATGATACAGAACTATTGGTAGAAGATGATCGAAAATAATTTGAGGAATCTATTAACACGATTGAAAAATATGGAAGAGTGTCTGAACTTTTATTAAATGCAGAAAAGAAAAAAAAAAACAAATGCAGGTGGCAAGCAAAACTCGCCTGTAAAGTACCTGCCAAATTTAAACAAAGAGGAAATCACTGGTTTACATGCGGCTTAAAACATTGTGAAATTATAAACCTTGAAAAAAAAAAAGTTTGCAGAAATCAAAACACTGTACAAAACGTGGCTAAAAAGTCAGATAACATCACTTGGCAGAGTTGCGGTGTTTAGATCTATAATCTTATCAAAATCAACACATCTATGGATGTTACTATCACACCCACCAGACTATATGATTAATAAAATTCAAAACTTTACATTAAAGTTCGTATGGGGAAAATACAGAATTAACAGGAAAAATGTCTGAAGAGTATAGAGCAGGGGGTTAGTTAGTTAGAGGAGGGGGGTGGGGGGGGGGGTGGGGTGGGGGGGGGGGGGGGGGGGCTGTCGGAATACCAAATGTAAGGAAGCAAATAGATGCGTTAAGATGAACTCGGATTTATAAAATCTTATCGAGTAAACATAGATGGAAGAAAACGCTTTTGATGGAAATCGTTAAACGAGGATCCGATCTGTCTTGGAGTGTTAAACTAAAAACTTCTGCAGAGACGTGTTTAACACATTCAGAGAAACAGGTCAGATTACTCGTGGGAAAATGATGTCCGTACAGATTTTGATACATAATTATAACGGCTACATTAGTGCTCTGGAAAGATATTGGAAGAAACTGGACTAGAAATAAAAGTACTGTGAATAAGGTCAAACAAATAAATTTTTTAACTAATATTTGTTCAGTTTCATGAGGTGCCTCACATTATTACGATCTGTTAAATCAAGGCAGGAGAGAACCAGCTTGTTGCAGTTAATGGAATGCAATACCACAGAAGGAAGTTATATAGGTGAAAACGTTTCACAAAATCCGACAGATAGGAGACAAACCTAAGATGATTTCAAATTTGATTTCAAATTAGAATTATTAACAGAACATTGGCAACTCATATTTTGCAAAACCTGGGGATGGAGGAGTCGGATAAATGCTCTTTCTTAAAAAAGGAAAATATTCAACATATATTTTGGCACTGCCTTCATGTTCAAAGCTTCTGGTATGAGTTTCAAAATGTGGTAAACAGAAAATGTGAAATTATAAATCTATAGCTTGATGAAAATGGTGTCCTTTAAAGGTTGTGACTGTAACTTCAGATCTTATAGAACATTTGGCCCAATCATGCTACTCGCGAAAGCTCTCATTTATAAATGTAAACATAAAAAGAACCTATCATCAGTTAAAATTTCTACTGTGTTTCTGAAAGCCAAATATGAAACAAAGGTATACTACTCGTCTAAACATGTCCCATGGAAATTTTTGTCGCACAATGGCTTCCATTCTTGACTTAACTGGAGTAAACCATTGGTCTGCTTATAAACACCCAAAGGCTATGACAACGGCCCACTTTTTCCCTTTTTTTTTTTTTTTTTTTCGCTTCTTTCCAAATGTACAGGTCGGTTTATTTCTTGTAATTTTTTTAAAATTCGTTCCAAGTGGGTATTAGTTCGTTCATAACTGTTTGTGATCTAATGTACAAACAATGCTGATTAGTTGTAAGCGAATTCATACCCTAATATTTCAGTGCAATAAATCGATTATGTATGTGTTTTGTATTCATTATCTCTGATCTATGTAATTTAAAGTTGGAAATAAAAGCATTAAAAAAATCGTTGAGTTTATTGCTTCTGTCGTTGTCGTTGTACCCTTACTTGTCAGTTTGTTTGCGGACTTTGCCCGCTTTCTGGGGAAGAAAATGTCCTTTTCGCCGAAGTGGATCTGAAGAGTTCTGTTCCCAGCTTCCAGACTGGCCTATCGGGGTGACGTCACTGGTAATGGAACTGTGGCGTGGAGCTGAAGAGCCAGCTGCTGGTATAACAGTGGGCGACGGGTCGGCTGGTGGGAAAGGATTGGGAGCTTGAGGCTGAGGTAGGTGCATCTGCCGCGGCGTCTTCCAGTTCTATGTCTTCACCTCGTGGGGAGGAAAGGACTTCCTCTGGTTGGCTTGGAATAGCACAAAAGCTGTTGAGAGGATCCCAGGTTCCCTGTCTTCGGCATCAGTTTGACGGTATTTATATCACCTCAGGGAAGAGATCTCCGCTGCAGTTGAGCCAAAACAAAAGGTCAAGCCTATCGCCACCCCCTGCTGTCGTCAGCAATACCGGGGACAAGACCTCATGATGGGAATAGTCCACAAAGTGGATGTTGAAAAAGGGAGCAGATTAACACAGGGACCCAAGGACACTAACACTGGGCGGAGTGGGTCACACTTGCAGAGTGCGTCAACTGCTGTCCTGGGGACAGGAAACTATTCGTGTCTTCATGTCGTCTGATATTGATGGCAGCCAGGAGTGATACTCTCCTAAGTTGCACGTGATGATCCAGAAAGCAAAGTGTTGTCTGACTCTATAGGTTTCAAAGTGGCAGGCAAAAACTGAAACAATAGTTAAATGAGAGAGAGAGAGAGAGAGAGAGAGAGAGAGAGAGAGAGAGAGAGAGAGAGAGAGAGAGAGAGAGAGAATTACTGCTCAGCCAAACGAAAGAATAATTAAAAAACGACCTGCAATTGTGATCTTTCGTTTGCCGACACAACGATTCTCTTTTTGAAACCTGGACCCTGTAGCTATGAGAACCTGACAAGGATCAGTAGGACCATGTCAGCTACAGACTACGTGAAGAACCCGACAGTGACCAGTTGGACCAGGTCAGCTACAGATCACGTGAAGAACCTGATAGGGATCAGTAGGACCAGGTCAGCTACAGACTACGTGAAGACCCGACAGGGACCAGTAGGACCAGGTCATCTACAGACTACGTGAAGAACCTGACAGGTATCAGTAGGACCAAGTCAGCTACAGACTACATGACGAACCCGACAGGGATCAGTAGAACCAGGTAAGCTACACACTACGTGAAGACCCGAAAGGGATCAGTAGGACCAAGTCAGCTACAGACTACGTGAAGACCCGATCGGGATCAGTAGGACCAGGTCAGCTACAGACTACGTGAAGAATCTGACAAGGATCAGTAGGACCAGGTCAGCTACAGACTACGTGAAGAATCTGACAGCGATCACTAGGATCAGGTCAGCTACAGACTACGTGAAGAACCCAAAGGGATCAGTAGGACCAAGTCAGCTCCAGGGTACGTGAAGAACCCGACAGGGACCAGGACTAGGTCAGCTACAGACTACGTGAAGAACCTGACAGGGACCAGGTCAGCTACAGAATACGTGAAGAACCTGACAGGGATCAGTAGGACCAGGTCAGCTAAGATTACGTGAAGAACCCGACAGGGAGCAGTAGGACCAGGTCAGCTACAGACTACGTGAAGAACCTGACAGCGATCAGGACTAGGTCAGCTACAGACTGCGTGAAGAACCTGACAGGGACCAATAGGACTATGTCAGTATGTGAAGAACCCGACAAAGACCGGTAGGACAAGGTCAGCTACAGACTACGTGAAGACTCGACAGGCATCAGTAGGACTAGGTTAGTATGTGAAGAACCCGACAAAGATCAGTAGGACTAGGTCAGCTACAGACTACGTGAGGATCCTGGCAGGGATCAGTAGAACCAGGTCAGCTACAAAGTATAATTGAAGATCCGACAGGGATCAGTAGGACTAGGTCAGCTACAAACTACATGAAAACCTGACAGGGATAAGTAGAACTAGGTCAGTATGTGAAGAACCCGACAAGGATCAGTAGGACCAGGTCAGCTACAAAGTACATGAAGAACCCGACAGCGATCTGCAAGACCAGGTCAGCTACAAAGTTCGTGAAGTACCCGACAGGGATCAGTAGGACCAGGCCAGTACGTGAAGAATCCGACAGAGATCAATAGGACCAGGTCAGCTACAAAATACGTGAAGAACCCGACAGGGATCAGTAGAACCAGGTCAGCTACAAGGTACGTGAGGAACCCGACAGGGATCAGTAGGTCCAGATCAGCTACAAAGTACGTGAGGAACCCGACAGGGATCAGTAGGACCAGGTCAGCTACAGACTACGTGAAGAACCCTACAGGGATCAGCAGGACCAGGTCAGCTACAGATTATGTGAAGAACCCGACAGGGATCAGTAGAACTAGGTCAGCTATGGACTACGTGAAGAATCTTTCGAGGATCAGTAGGACCAGGTCAGCTACAGACTACGTGAAGAATCTGACAAGGATCAGCAGGACCAGGTCAGCTACAGACTACGTGAAGAACCCGACAGGGATCAGTAGGGACCATGTCAGCTACAGACTATGTGAAGAATCTGACAAGGATCAGCAGGACCAGCTCAGCTACAGACTACGTGAAGAATCTGACAAGGAACAGTCGGACCAAGTCAGCTACAGACTACGTGAAGAATCTGACAGGGATCAGCAGGACCAAGTCAGCTACCGACTACGTGAAGAACCCGACAGGGATCAGTAGGACCAGATCAGCTACAGACAATGTGAAGAACCCGACAGGGACCAGTTGGACCAGGTCAGCTACAGACTACGTGAAGAATCTGACAAGGATGAGTAGGACCAGGTCAGCTACAGACTACGTGAAGAACTTGATAGGGATCAGTAGGACCAGGTCAGCTACAGACTACGTGAAGAACCTGATAGGGATCAGTAGGACCAGGTCAGCTACAGACTACGTGAGAAACCTGATAGGGATCAGCAGGACCAGGTCAGCTACAGAATACGTGAAGAACCTGATAGGGATCAGCAGGACCAGGTCAGCTACAGACTACGTGAAGATCCTGACAGGGATCAGTAGAACCAGGTCAGCTACAGACTACGTGAAGAATCTGACAAGGATCAGCAGGACCAAGTCAGCTACAGACTACGTGAAGAACCTGATAGGGATCAGCAGGACCAAGGCAGCTACAGACTACGTGAAGAACCTGATAGGGATCAGCAGGACCAAGGCAGCTACAGACTACGTGAAGAACCCGATAGGGATCAGTAGGACCAGGTCAGCTACAGACTACGTGAAGAGCCCGACAGGGATCACTAGGACCAGGTCAGCTACAGACTACGTGAAGAATCTGAAAAGGATCACTAGGACCAGGTCAGCTTCAGACTACGTGAAGAACCCGACAGGGATCACTAGGACCAGGTCAGCTACAGACTACGTGAAGAACCCGACAGGGATCAGTAGGACCAGGTCAGCTTCAGACTACGTGAAGAACAGACTAAATGAAGAACCTGATAGGGATCAGTAGGACCAGGTCAACTACAGACGACGTGAAGAACCCGACAGGGATCAGTAGAACCAGGTCAGCTACAGACTACGTGAAGAATCTGACAAGGATCAGTAGGACCAGGTCAGCTACAGACCACGTGAAGCATCTGACAAGGATCAGCAGGACCAGGTCAGCTACAGACCACGTGAAGCATCTGACAAGGATCAGCAGGACCAGGTCAGCTACAGACTACGTGAAGAATCTGACAGGGATCAGCAGGACCAGGTCAGCTACAGACCACGTGAAGAACCTGATAGGGGATGAGCAGGACCAGGTCAGCTACAGACTACGTGAAGAACCCGACAGGGATCAGTAGGAGCAGGTCAGCTACAGACTACGTAAAGAATCTGACAGGGATCAGCAGGACCAGGTCAGCTAAAGACTACGTGAAGAACCTGATATGGATCAGTAGGACCAGGTCAGCTACAGACTACGTGAAGAACCCGACAGGGATCAGTAGGACCAGGTCAACTACAGACTACGTGAAGAACCCAACAGGGATCACTAGGACCAAGTCAGCTACAGACTACGTGAAGAACCTGACAAGGATCACTAGGACCAGGTCAGGTACAGAATTACGTGAAGAACCCGACAGGGATCACTAGGACCAGGTCAGCTACAGACAACGTGAAGAACCCGACACGGATCACTAGGACCAGGTCAGCTACAGACAACGTGAAGAACCCGACACGGATCACTAGGACCAGGTCAGGTACAGACTAAATGAAGAAACCTGATAGGGATCAGTAGGACCAGGTCAACTACAGACTACGTGAAGAACCCGACAGGGATCAGTAGAACCAGGTCAGCTACAGACTACGTGAAGCATCTGAAAAGGATCAGCAGGACCAGGTCAGCTACAGATCACGTGAAGAACCCGACAGGGATCAGTAGGACCAGGTCAGCTACAGATCACGTGAAGAACCCGACAGGGATCAGTAGAACCAGGTCAGCTACAGACTACGTGAAGAATCTGACAAGGATCAGTAAGACCAGGTCAGCTACAGACTACGTTAAGAATCTGACAGGGATCAGCAGGACCAGGTCAGCTACAGACTATGTGAAGAAACCCGACAGGGATCAGTAGAACCAGGTAAGCTACACACTACGTGAAGAATCTGACAAGGATCAGGAGGACCAGGTCAGCTACAGACTTCGTGAAGAACCTGATTGGGATCAGTAGGACCAGGTCAGCTACAGACTACGTGAAGAACCCAACAGGGATCTCTAGGACCAGGTCAGCTACAGAGTACGTGAAGAATCCGACAGGGATCACTAGGACCAGATCAGCTACAGACTACGTGAAGAACCTTACAGGGAGCAGTAGGACCAGGTCAGCTACAGACTACGTGATGATCCCGATAGGGATCACTAGGACCAGGTCATCTACAGACTACGTGAAGAATCTGACAAGGATCAGTAGGACCAGGTCAGCTACAGACTACGTGAAGAATCTGACAAGGATCAGTAGGACCAGGTCAACAACTACATACTACGTGAAGAATCTGACAAGGATCAGTAGGACCAGATCAGTAATTGAGGAACCCGATAGGGATCAGTAGTAGGACCGGGTCGGCTACACAGTTCGTGGAGACCCGACAAGGATTAGTAGGACCAGGTCAGTACATTAAGAACCCGACAGGGATCAGTAGCAGGACCAGGTCAGATACACAGTTCGTGAAGACCCGACAGGGATCAGTAGGACAATGTCAGTACATGAAGAGCCCGACAGGGATCAGTAGGACCAGGTCAGCCACACAGTTCGTGAAGACCCGACAGGGATCTGTAGGGACAAGGTCAGCCATGATCAGGCGGAATGAACTCTTGAGCGTCGACCTCCTAAAGGTTCTTTGAAGATGTGCCAAGACAGTCAACATTATAATATGCAAGTACCCCCAAACGGCAAATGAGCGATGCACTTCTACTGTTGAGTCGTGGTTCTTGACACGGGAATGTCATGATCTGGCGAGAAATGAGAGGGCCATCAGAGGGCAAGTCCAGTTAGCGAATAAAGAAGGCTAAACTGTTCTGAAATGGCGAGTTATATTCATGGCTGGAATGGCGGTCATGAGAATCTTAACTTTTCACATTCTCTAGAATCTCAGCTAAAATATTTTAGCATTGTCCGTGGGTGTGTGGGTGGGATCCTATTTAAGCACATCGTGTATAACAGAAATTCAGATTTGTGGGTTGGGGAGGACGATCATTCATTAACTAATGTCAAAACTAGATAATAAACCAAATGAATAAATATTCTCAAACAACTGACAAGCTCCTGTTCGCTGAACATCGAGAATCTACCCACACTACCCTAAATGGCAGTTGCAGGGGGAGGGTGGTGGTGGTGGAGGTCTCACTGCCTGGCCGCAGAAAAACTTTAATATGATTTCAGTTATGAAAGCCTTGTGGCGCTTGACAAACGGTATATCCCATCCCCACCCGTTACTCCCACTCCACCCTCTCTCTCTCTCTCTCTCTCTGTCATAGTCCTATGCCCTAAAATCGCTCGCAGACTCTCCATTGAAAATCCTATGTTGAATCTGACGGTCTCTTTGAAGACCTGAAACGACACCACCAACAGCCACATGTGTTATCAACGTAAAACAGACCCTTGCGGTATAGAACGTACAGGACTGGGTTGAACAAACTGACCATGTAGAGCAAGAATCGGATGAAGAGCGCATAGTGGCCCTCGGCTTTGAAAGCTTCTAGACCGAAACGAAACAGGTTGGAGCAGAACTGCATCACGAAGCAAACCACATAGATAGATGATCACGACGAGGCATACGATGCCCCAAGCCTTCACGTGCGATGTCCGCTTCGACAGCTGGTGGGATGGAGTTTGTGGCGGATCGAGTGGTGACAGGGAGGTGTCTTGGGGTGGACCGGGTGCTGCATTGTCCTCTTCCTCTTGGGACGATCTTGCTGCGCCGGCCTGGTTTGCTGAGCTGGCCGCCGATGGTGAAGTGGGCTGCAGATTCAAATGTCTGGACTGCCGGCGGGTCGCTGGTCCCAACTCGTCCAGCTCTATATCTTGCTCAGCAGGTGGTCGAGGTGGCGACGTCCCAGTGTGGCTTGTATTCAGGACAGACTGGAGGAGTTCGTACCTCCGCACGGTGACCATCAGTTTGACGGTGTACACTACGATGACGGACAAGCCTAGTGCCAGCAGGATCAGATAGTAACCCACTGTTATCCTGGTTCTGGCTGCAGAGTGATCGACAGCCAGGACGCACGTGACATCCCAGTAGGAATATACTATTCTGTGAGGGTCCACAGCTTCAAAAATGAAAAAGGCGATCCCCAGAAACCAGCAGGCAGAAGCCACTATGACGGCTTTGAAGTGCATCGTCCGATCTCCTCGAAAAGAACTATTAGTGCTTTTGTATCGTTCCACGTTGACGGCACAAAGAAGCAACACGATCACCACCTGTAGACCGTAATCCACACACAACAGATGAAGCGACAAAACCTCTCCGACTTCGGTCTCGTGAGATTGTACATGACGGCGTCCACGGAAAAACCCCATAGGAATGAGCTGCAACAGGTCAGCAAGGATGACGCGAGCATAAGCACATCGAACGGCGATGTCCTGATGGCCTGGGCTTTGTGGAAGGAGAGCAGGGCAATCAACACTGCCATGTTCGTCAGAAGCGTACTGATACAAAAAGTGCGATCAGGAGAACGGTCGTGGCATAGTATTGTGTGGGAGTTCTTAATTCGATGTCGTATGATGAATTAGATGACACCAGCGAAGCATTCCAGTCGTCAGGCAAGTCATATATTTCATGAAATTGGCCGGAGGTGTCCATTTTGGAAGAGGGACAAACGAAGTTGCTTGTTCCTGTTCGTCTTGCTTCGGAGTTTGAGCTGTCTTCCCCAAGAGCTGAAACAATTTCAAAAAGCATGTGATGATGGACGAAAGTTCACAGCTACGTTAAACATTTTGGCGTCTGACTTGATAAAAAGTGCAGAATTGTTCGACTGAGATGGAGGCAAAGACCGTGATTTAGTTACTTAGGAGCTACGAATTATCTCGGATTAATGGCACTATTATTTAATAGCTAAAGGGAAAGGCATAATTACAACTTTCTTCTTCTGGCAGCCACTAAATGTGTCCTGCAATACGCTCAAAATAAAACACGACAGTGAAGTGCAAAAGAGTTTAAACAGTTTCCTCTGAATTGAAGCTAAGGTATGCATTTAAAACACCCGCGTCCTGCCTTTCATCTTGTCAACGTCAAGAAAATCCACGTCCTGCCCTTCAGTTTGTCAACGTCAAGAAAATCCACGTCCTGCCCTTCAGTTTGTCAACGTCAAGAAAATCCACGTTCTGCCTTACAGTTTGCCAACGTCAATAAAATCCACGTCCTGCCTTTCAGTTTGCCAACGTCAATGAAATCCACGTCCTGCCTTTCAGTTTGACAGCGTCAATGAAATCCACGTCCTACCTTTCAGTTTGCCAACGTCAATAAAATCCACGTTAAATGTACGTACAACCTTCAGCCTGAGCGAACTGACAATGTTGTTTGAAGATGATTAAAAGTAACGTTCACCCCTACACAAAATGGACTTGGGAACGAATGTTATTCTCATTTTGCGAGGCAACCCAGCCTGCGATCGATCTGGATCAGACATTGAAAAATTCATACCACTGAAAGGAATATCACTCTGCAGTATGCAGTATGCATTTACTATTAGTGAGCAGCAGAAATATTCTGAGGTACCTTTCCACATTTTAAATGGAATTAAGCGACATCTTCAAAGATGGCAGGAAAACAGATCTGGAGAAAAAAATCTGGCCTCTACTTAAACATGTGAAAACTTTAAATCATGTATAAAACGTATGCTTGGGTCATCTGATCTGTTTTATCTTATGGCCAAAACGCGGCGTCATGGGTTGATGACAAGTATGTTTTCAGCTGTGGTATAATCACATACGTGCACACCGAGAACGTCTGTGATTGTAAAATTTGAGCACATGCCAAAAAGCGCGAGACAGGAATCGTCTAAAAAGCCGTTTCTGCACAGCAGAGCATGTTTTTAGCTTTTGAAGTGTGTCGACTGTACTTGTTAACAGCGTGACTGGTTTCATAACGTTCCCTTCGTTGTTTTTTTTTTTTTTTTTTTTTTTCCTTTCCACACAAGCACTGTACATAGTTTATGAGTGACTATTCAAATTTGTCGATTGAAACGAGTGAATAGAATGTATAACACAGGCGTGATTTCTTTCCAGTTTCAGCTTCGCAATCCATGTGTTCAAATCTCAGCTGAAGAGTTCCGAGTTCACGGTTTTAGTCGTGAATTCAAAGCTGAACTGTTCACGATCAGCCCAAAACGAAACGAAGAGATCAAAGCACTCTCAATGCTTCGGTTTGCACACAGTGATGCACATGAAACGCATGCCATGGTCTGAAATGCCTCGTTAGCACGTTTTGGACACCAACCTCCTACTTTTTGACGGTGAACTTTCTCGCATTTCTACATTCAAACTCGCGCTTTAGTGTCCGCGCTTTAGGACTAATCACGCTTTAGACTAATCACGCTTTAGGACTAATCACGCTTTAGGACGTTTCGGCTCATGTTAGGCTATGCTGAAGACAGTACGCTATCCAGTTGATGCGTCCTATGTAAAGAAAAGCAGAGCAGGAAATGCACTGGGCTCACTCCGATGGTGTGCTAAGTATTGGTTTCACCCGACTGGAACCTACTCACATCATCTTAGTCGAGAGCTGCCACTTTGTTTGTGCTTTTACATTAAAGTGTTCATCCTCCACGAAGATTAGTTAGCTTAAAAGACAAAATGGGATCGCTTTCAGTTCGTTCTTACATGTAGCCTGAATTGTCCAGGTTGGTGGTCATGGTTTGAACGTTTACCTGCGGAGCCGACAGTCGTGAGTTCGAAGTACTCGTGGGGTTGGAGGGTTTGGGCTTGGAAACCCTTTCCGTCCACCCGGCAGTAGGTGGGTGCCTAAGGCAAAGTCATCGAGAAACAGAAGGGACTCAGGACCCTATTTACACAATTGGCAGTCTCATGAATTTTGATACCGAAGAGAGCAGGAAAACGAATGCTCCCTTGACGTACGCCAACCCAGCCTTTGAAACTGCCGATCAGCCAGAAAGTTTTTAATAAAACGAGATATATGATCTCGAAAACCTAGATTATGAAGATCCATAAGAATTGCAGGTTTCCAGTCTTCAGAAAAAAGACAGCAGCCACATGTTTGTTAATGAAGGCATTGCAGACGGTGGTATCAAGATGGACTAAAATGGTCATCGATGGAATGGTACTTGCAGAAACGACACTGTTCTTTGGCCAAAAGGCCATCGGTTTCCAGCTTCCACATCGTCTTTTCTATTAGTTTGCAGAGGCAGCTTGTCAGAGCTACTGGGAGATAATTTGAGGGGTTCATCAATTCTTTTCCAGGCTTAGGGACAGGAATGATCAGGGCTTTCCCTCCAGGATGGCGGGAAGTGTTCTGTGGTCCAGATACGATTGTAGACTCTGAGAACGGTTTTGAGATGGCTTTGTGGGATATAGTTCACATGCTGGTAACGGATGCCATAAAGGCCAGGAGCAGCAGCTATAGATTTGCAAGGTGAGTTAAGTTCAGTTGAAAATGGCAGATTGTAGATTTCAGAATTGTCCAAGGAAAAGTTAGGGGGGGGGGGGGGGGGGGGGGGGGGGGCGCGCGGGGGGGGGGGGGGGGGGGGGTTGGTTTGGTTTTCTTCTATTCCCAATTCTTGTCGAGCGTTGTTCATGTGTCATGTATGTGGCGTGTGTGTGGGGTGGCGGTGTGTGTGTGTGTGGGGGGGGGGGGGGGGAGGGGGAGGATAGAGTGGGGTTGGGGGGTGTGGCTTGTGCATGTTTTATTGTTTACTTTGTGACCTATTGTTTTGATGCCTTTTACTCAATATTGTGCAATGTTTATGGAAACTTTTATTTTTCCTGTATTGTGAAGCGCTCTGAGGACGAGTCTTCTTCTCTCACTGCAGTGGGTTGTGCTGGTTTTCAGAGAAAGTTACTGCTGGAACGAGTGGAAGTCGTCTGGTTCTGAGTTTTACTTTCCTGTACAGCTTCACAACAGATTTTTAACTCAAAGCAGTTGTAGTTCTTCATAATTGGGATATAGATTCTGAATGTTGTGATGGATTACTTTTGACTTTATCGTGGCATGGAAATGGACACGGTAAACAATTCACTCCATGTCTAAATCGTCGTCATCTGACAACTCATTCCATGTCTGCATCTTCACTGTCTGACAGAGGAGAGCTTTTGTTTTCCAGAACCGATCCCATTTCTTGGGGCCAGAAAGTTTTTTCTCCTGACTTTTTTCTGTGGAGGTTCCAGGGCAGACAGAGGCCCATCCACCTGCATGACCTCCACATTTTTTCGGTCTGGATTTTTTTTAGGCTCCAGGGCCTGTGGGGGTGGACACGTTTTTGTTACCGTCCGTCCCAGTGGAACAAGGCTGGAGGATCTGGGAGTGGTCCGTTTCCCAACCCGCTCAGCAGTATTTTTTCAACTGATGGTGGCACTGGGAAGCAGTGCGTTTTATGCCTTCACTGAGGGCGCTAGACTTCGTTGGAAGAATGGTCGATGTCTTTGCAGGTTTCTTTGGCAGGGAGGATTTGTAGTGAAGAAAAATATTTTTTTTTCATTCTTTTTTCATCCCTCCGTTACTCACTCACCACTGAGTCCAACTAAGCGGCCAGGGCCAAGAAATAATCTTGACCCCTTCCAGGCTACGGGAGGCATATACGACTAACAGAAGCCCACCAACTCTATTCCGCTTGATCATGCTGCACACTTCTAGAGGCAGACAGCCGAGCACTGCAGGGACTACCTTGGCCAGCTGGGGAACTACCTGTCTTGACCAAAGCCCATGAGAGGGTAGCCGACTGACAGCCAGTGTGTGCCTCCTGGCAGATCTTAAGATTGTAGAGAAAAGAAGAATGTGGAAGAATGTGAAAAAAAGGCCTGAAGAACTGAAGAAGACAGAAAGGCTCCAGTAAGAAAAGCAAGCAAGAGACAGAACAGGGGAAAAGGTGGGTCACACTTTGTCAGGGCCCACACCCTTAATCCCGTCTGACATGGGAGACTTTCACGGGCATCAGCTGCTCCCTCGTTGTGCCCAGCAATTTGATAAACAAGCCTAGAAGCTTTTCCAAAAACTAACCTTCCATCCAAGTATTGATTCCCCGTCAGCAGAGCCCAAGGAATCGCTGGACCACACAAGCCTTCTGACGATGGCAAGGTCGCAATCACGAAGGTGGTGGTGGTGGTGGTGGGGAGGGGGGGTATAACTTACTTTCAAAAGTGATATGCAGACTTTTTTTCACAAGCAGTACTATTAATCTTTCGAGTTTATTACCACCTCCACTGTTACAGCAGGAATACTTAAAAATCGTGAAGACGTTTGGGAAGAATTTTGCTTCCAGTTAAATTTTGTGATTTTTAGAAGATATTTTGTAATTTAAAGAACAGTGACATTGGAAGATATTTTTGTGATTTAAAGGTCAGTGGCACTGGAAATTTTTTTTTTTAATCTAAAGACCATACGCACTGGAATACATTTTGTGATTTCAAGACCAGCGGCACTGGGAAACATTTTGCGATTTGAAGACCAGTGGCACTGGAAAATATTTTGCATTTTTGCTCTGCATGAGCTGATATTAGCATCCCAAATTTCATGAAAGTGTGTGTGTGTGTGTGTGTGTGTGTGTGTGTGTGTGTGTGCGTGCGTGCGCGTAGAAGAGTAGTGTGGGGATGATGGTTTCATCTTCTAAAGTCTTCTACAAATGTGGGGGAGGGAGGGGGGGGGGGAGGTAAAGTGTTTTCCCTACACTTTGGAGAAGTTCGTTTACATACTTAAGCACTTGGTATTATAGCCTTCATTGGCTCCTGCAACTAGCCGCCAACCAACTAAAGGCGTAGATCCAGATCCAGCACTTCATCTTCATCCGTCAAGTGTCCACAATCATCAGGCTGATTATTCTGACACTTTGGGAGAGGTTGACGCTCAAAAAAGAAAAAAGACCTATTTACTGCAGGAGGCTGCTAGCTCTTCACCTGAACAGGTCAAGAGTCTCTGATGTCACAGCAGCCTCTGTCAAGCTGTTGTTCCACTCCTGGATGGTACGTGGCAGGATCGAGTTTAGTCTATAGTCTCGTACACACTGGAGGCGGTCTAGCTGATGAAAGTGCAGTCTTTGGTCACGTGAGGTTGCAGCTCTGAGTTTACGTTTTCCATCAGACAAGGCCTTTCCAAACTCCACATATACTAAGTCTGTCTGATCTTGTAGAGCATGGCGAGCCGTGCAACCTTTCTCCGGTTTTGCAATGATGTCCAACTTAACTCATTGATCATTTGCTTGATCACTTGCACATTCACACACACGCACTCTACCTTACCGGGTCTGTCCAGACACTGGCTTTGGGGTCGTCAGAATTCTTTCTCAAGCCCTTCAATGGCACCAGCTACTAAGTCGAGTATGAGTCTCTTTCACTATTAGTATCAGTGTCAAAGTCCCCGTTTCTTGTAGTGTGTGTAATGTCAGAACCGTCCTTGCCGTCGTAACCGTCTACGGCTGTTTTGTCGCAGTGCTTGGGCAAAACTGTCTCCTGTTAACTGGAGGCCCTAGCACTGGTCTGTCAACAAGTCAGCCGGTGCGCCCTCCTCGAGCCCATGTATCGTACTCTCCGAGTTCGTCTGCTCGTTTACCCGACTTCAGTGAACACTTCTCACGTGAGGCACACTTCCGCTGAGCTCGCCTATGTTCACAGAGAATCTGTGCGTCACTGCGGAGGGGTGGGGTGGAGGGGGGGGGGGGGGTGTCATCGGTGGCTGAATTTCCAGTTTACAGCAAAGAGGAGGTAGGTTGGGAGGGGAGGATGGGGGCTTTGATCTTCTGTTCTTATAAGAGCAGAGGGCAAACAATTTTCATCGCCACACTCTTAAAAAAGCAGCAAGTGGAGTATAGCCTATGTGTGTGTGGGGGGGGGGGGGGGGGGTAGGGGGGAGGAGGAGTAGGGGTGGGCGTGGGACTCTTATCTTTTAAGTAGAGGAAGATAAACCAATAAAGTCACGTGAAGTCTCCATTGTTTATCTTACTCCCAATATTTTCATGGAAGATGATCAAACCATGTAGGCTGTGCACCCCCAGTTAATTCTATCAATTCACATGAGACCTCGTAGAGCAGGATATAGACATTGTAAAATCATTGGGCCATTCCCAGGTACACCTAATACAATACTTTATAGTAGTGAACAAGTTTTAAACTTGGGCATGCAACAACTAAAATTATTCCTCTTGAAAGGATTTCCATCCCTTCCCCATTTTGACCCTGCCTGGACACAAACTGAAATGACGCGTTCAAATTGTTCGAAGCGTTGTTCACAAACTGCACACATTCTACCCTAAAATAAGCACACGTTAATTTTTTTCTCGTATATTCAGTCTTTAAACACTCAGTGGCGTAGGTCTAGAATTCAAACGTCAAGGTAATCCTAAAGTTACGGAACCAGTCGCGGTAGCGAAGTGGTTTGAGTGGTATTCGTTGAACATTCAGGGTGCTTTCTTATTGGATCTTGATTTTGACAAGAAATCACAACGGATAGAAATCATGTCTGAAGTAGGGGACACTTTATAAGTATGGGGCCCTTAAAAGAAGTTTGTTAACCATCTAACATAGCTTAAGCTGCAGGTCTTCAGCAGTTGACTTTATTAAGAATTCTAGTCCTAAGAATATATATATATATATATATATATATATAATGATTTCAACTGCTACGCTCCTAAAATTTTCTCATCAGTATCGTCCTTTGCAATGTTTAAAGCAAGCAATATGATCGTTTTTTTTTTTTCGTTTTTTTTTTTCTTCCTTAAAATCCTCCAGAGGATAAGGAAATATGGAAAGTTAGATGAGACGCATTTACTCTGACAGCTAAACAAAGTTTATTCCATGGTCCCGTGAGGTAAAAGGGACCCTTTGAAAATCTGTTTGAGAATCAATACGGTAAGACAGGCTACAAGACGAAGGAGAGGTAGAGATTCCAAGGAATATGTGTACTCACCTTTCGTATGCAGCAGACAACTGACTCCAACTGTCAATGTCAGGCTCAGGGTGTTTGCAGGCCCAAGTTTCCTGTCATGTTTGGCACGTGAACAACGACGTTGTCTTTATTTTCGTGCACTGCTCACCATGCCCTATGAACCCTTTGATTTTGCTTGTGAGGTCTGGATTTTTCTTTGCGTTTTCTTTCCCTTTTTTATTCTCTCTTTCTTTTTTCTTTTTTTTTTCCTTTTGTGCTTTATCACCATAACTTTCTCCCCCCCCCCCCCCCCCCCCCCCCCCCCCCCCCCCCTTTTTTTTTTTTTTTTTTTTTTTTTTTTTTACATGCATCCATGTGTATCTACTGGGAATAACATAAATGACAAACTTTCACAAGTGTGCATGCGCACACACACACACTCACACTCACACGCACACACACACACACACACACACACACACACACACACACACACTTGTGCGCGCGTGCGCACGCATATACACATGCACACACACTCACAGAAAGAGCGTTTGTCTGAACACGTGGGAAAAAACACATGGTGGACACACTGATACACGGACACACACGGGCACACATTAATCTGTAGTCTCACAGGGACACGCATCGCTTACGGACACTCTAGTATGTGAATACTCGTTTATGATAATGTCGACACACACTTTTATGCGGAAACACACTAATATAGGCACAGTGAGACGCAGGCACACAGATGTGCTCTATCTCACTGCCAAACGAAAACATTGGTGTTCGAATGCACACTGGTGTCCACATACAAGGAGACACAGACGCAAATAATTGATTTTTGGTTCATTTAAATGTAATCAAACTTACATTGGTATTATGTTTCGTTCATTGGTCGTCATCCTGTTTAAACGTTTCCTTTGTTTGATTTATCACAGCGTGTCAAGTTTTTGGTTGATTAAAGGTGATTAAAATGCGTTACTGGTTGATTCTTTAAAGTGGCTTACTGTCTTTTTTTGTTTGTTTGTGACTCACTGTCTTTTTGTTTGTTTGTTTGCTTGTTTGTTTCAGGTCAAGGTGTGTTACTGTTTGATTCACTTAAGTGGATCACTTTTTCTTTCATTAAAGTGTGTGACAGTTTGATTCATTAAAGTGTGTGACAGTTTGATTCATTAAAGTGTGTGACAGTTTGATTCATTAGAGTGTGTGACAGTTTGATTCATTAAAGTGTGTGACAGTTTGATTCATTAGAGTGTGTGACAGTTTGATTCATTAAAGTGTGTGACAATTTGATTCATTAAAGTGTGTGACAGTTGATTCGTTAAAATATATGTGACAGTCTGATTCATTAGAGTGTGTGACAGTTTGATTCCTTAAAGTGTGTGACAGTTTGATTCATTAAAATGTGTGACAATTTGATTCATTAAAGTGTGTGACAGTTCGATTCTTTAAAATGTGTGACAGTTTGATTCATTAAAGCGTGTGACCGTTTGATTCATTAAAGTGTGTGACAGTTTGATTCATTAAAGTGTGTGACAGTTTGATTCATTAAAGTGTGTGTGACAATTTGATTCATTCAAGTGTGTGACAGTTTGATTCACTAAAGTGTGTGACAGTTTGATTCATTAAAATGTGCGACAGTTTGATTCATTAAAGTGTGTGACAGTTTGATTCATTAGAGTGCGTGACAGTTTGATTCATTAAAGTGTGTGACAGTTTGATTCATCAAAATGGGGGTACAGCTTGATTCATTGTTGTGTATTACTGTCATTCATTAAACTGTGTCACAGTGTTATTGTTATATTCTTCGAAGTGCCTTACTGTCCATTTTACTGACGTTTGTTGTTCTTTGATTCAGTAAAAGAGGGTTACCTGTTTGTTCGTTTACACGCGATACTGTTTGTTTAATGAAGTATTCCTTTTGGTTCATTTAAAGAAAGTGTCTGTTTGGTTCATTCAAATATGCTGTCACTGTGATTCATCGCACAGTGTTCATGTTTGGCTCATTAAAGTTTGCTACTGTTCGGTTCATTACACAGTGTTCGTATTTGGTTCATCAACAGCAGCATGACTATCCGGTTCATCAAACCATGTTTCAGTCTGGGTCATTAGAACGTGTGTTATGTTTGTTCATTTCAACCGTGTTTCCGTTTGGGTCATCAGAACGAGTTATTGTTTGATTCATTTCAACCGTATATCCGTTTGGCTCATCAGAACGAGTTATTGTTTGATTCATTTCAACCGTGTTTCCGTTTGGCTCATCAGAACGAGTTACTGTTTGATTCATTTTAACCGTGTCTCCGTTTGGATCATTAGAACGTGTTATTGTTTGGTTCATTTAAGTTTCTTCCGGTTTGGTTCATCAAACAGCGTTCCTGCCTGGTTGATTAAAATGCACCGCTTGCTCGATTCACGAAAAAATGTTCGTGTGTGGTTCATTGAAATGTGTTCCTGTGTTGTTCATTGAAGTGTGTTCCTATGTGGTTCATTGAAATGTGTTCCTGTGCTGTTCATTGAAAAGTGTTCCTATGTTGTTCATTGAAATGTGTTCCTGTGTGGTTCATTGAAATGTGTTCCTATGTGGTTCATTAAAATGTGTCCTTGTGTGGTTCATTGAAATGTGTCCCTGTGTGGTTCGTGGAAATGTGTCCCTGTGTGGTTCATTAAAATGTATTCCTGTGTGGTTCATTGAAATGTGTCCCTGTGTGGTTCATTGTAGTGTGTTCCTGTGTGGTTCATTGAAATGTGTCCCTGTGTGGTTCATTGAAATGTGTCCCTGTGTGGTTCATTGTAGTGTGTTCCTGTATGGTTCATTGTAGTGTGTTCCTGTGTGGTTCATTGAAATGTCCCTGTGTGGTTCATTGTAGTGTGTTCCTGTGTGGTCATTGAAATGTGCCCTTTTTGGTTCATTGAAATGAGTTTCTGTGTGGTTCATTGAAATGTGTTCCTGTGTGGTTCAATGAATGTGTTCCTGTGTGGTTCATTGTAGTGTGTGTTCCTGTGTGGTTCATTGAAGTGTGTTCCTGTGTGATTAATTGAAGTGTGTTCCTGTGTGGTTCCTTGAAGTGTGTTCTTGTTATTTTTCGGTTTATTTGGTAATATTCTTGTAAGGTATTAAAGTAGGTACATATTACTGCTGAATTGATTAAAGTGTGTCCTTGTATGGTTCATTAATGTCTGCAGTTGGTTTATTATCGGTATTACAGTTCCGTTAATTAAAATGTGCTCATGTTTGTTTCCTAACACAAGACCATGTTTGTCCAAGTTTTCCCATTATCTTAAGAGTTAACTAAGACAGTCTGCTGATTTTGTCCGGTAATGCCTCAGCAGTTTTGATGGAGATTTATTATTGTCCCTAGGGACTAATTCTCTCAAAATATTGGGGAAAAACGCGGACGGGAGGGAATAGGTCACGTGGTCTCCACGCCCAAAACTTTGTCAAAGGAATGACGTTAAGACTAAGAGGCGTGAAGGAGCACGGATTTCCTCCTGACGGACTCTCTTCAGCACCATTGTTGATGTCGGCCAGTGGTGTACAGACATCCAGTGGATGACGGTCTGTTCAGCACCATTGTTGATGTCGGCCAGTGGTGTACAGACATCCAGTGGATGACGGACTGTTCAGCACCATTGTTGATGTCGGCCAGTGGTGTAGAGACATCCAGTGGATGACGGACTGTTCAGCACCATTGTTGATGTCGGCCAGTGGTGTACAGACATCCAGTAGATGACGGTCTGTTCAGCACCATTGTTGATGTCGGCCAGTGGTGCACAGACATCCAGTAGATGACGGTCTGTTCAGCACCATTGTTGATGTCGGCCAGTGGTGTACAGACATCCAGTAGATGACGGTCTGTTCAGCACCATTGTTGATGTCGGCCAGTGGTGCACAGACATCCAGTAGATGACGGTCTGTTCAGCACCATTGTTGATGTCGGCCAGTGGTGTACAGACATCCAGTAGATGACGGTCTGTTCAGCACCATTGTTGATGTCGGCCAGTGGTGCACAGACATCCAGTAGATGACGGACTGTTCAGCACCATGTCGGCCAGTGGTGTACAGACATCCAGTAGATGACGGCCTGTTCAGCACCATTGTTGATGTCGGCCAGTGGTGTACAGACATCCAGTGGATGACGGACTGTTCAGCACCATGTCGGCCAGTGGTGTACAGACATCCAGTGGATGACGGACTGTTCAGCACCATGTCGGCCAGTGGTGTACAGACATCCAGTGGATGACGGACTGTTCAGCACCATGTCGGCCAGTTGTGTACAAACATCCAGTGGATGACGGACTGTTCAGTGCCATTGTTGATGTCGGCCAGTGGTGTACAAACATCCAGTGGATGACATTTCTGATACCCAAAGGGCAGGAGGTTGTCCAGAAAACCCGGGGATGGGGGGGGGGGGGGGGGGGGGGTCTCCCAACAGGCACAGTGGGGAGGGGGAGGAGTCTTTCAAATGGCAGATTATACAATTTTACCAACCAGCGAGCGGGTGGAGGGGATGGGGAAAAGGGGAGGGGGTCAATGTATCCATGATCCCCCCTTCCCCGTCCCGCCTTGTCCGGTCCTCATTTCATCTTTCTGTCAAGTTGGTTTAAAAAAAAAAAAGTTGAACAATTAAGTAGCGGGGGAAAACAAGTGCAGGCTAACAATTCTTCCGTCATTATAGTATTGACTTGGCAAAGATTTGAAGTTAAAAAAAGGAGCGGGGGGGGGGGGGGGGGGGGGGGGGGGGGGGGGGAGTTGAAGATGAAAAAATGGAACATAGAATTAAGAAAATGTATTTTATATATATATATATATATATATATATAAGATTGCTCTGAAGTTCTTTCGAGTAATCTAGTTTACAGATCCTGGACTCGCTTGTTGATCAGGATTGGTACTAAAGATGACACCAGCGTTAGTCAGTCGGAGGGGTTTGATTCTGAAGTTGCAACACCACCAAATGCGCATCATGACTGGCTAAAGAAAAGAAAACATTCTGACGGCGCTTCTTACTAACCAGGACAGGGCACCATTCCATGCGCATGGAGAAGAATAGTGGCTGCACATAATTAGACAAGATTGCCGTCTTGCTCTCTAGCCCCTAAAGACAACGTCCATCTTGTTTGAAGATAAAACAGACTTTACTGTTTAAACTTCCTCTTTATTCTCCATCTCCGCCTCTTTTACTTGTAAACCGTACTATATAGATAGACCTGTAGTCAAATATTAGAGTGTTTGCAGCGGACCCCGCAGTCGTAAGTTCGAACCACTCATGGAGCCAGATTTCTTCGGCCTGAAAACCCTCTCTGTCCACTCAGCAGTAAATCGGTACCTGGTTCAGTTTAGAGAAGGTTAAAGGCGGGTGGAAGAATAGGGATAACTCCGTCTTCTATCATGCCGTGCTGTAGGCACGGTAAACCTCTGACGCTTCATTTCCCTACGGTCGATAGGCTGTGAGAATATAAACATTCTAATCTCTTTTTAATATATGTCGGGCTACCTCCTTGGCCAGATTCTGTAAATTTCCTTGTAAGTGATTGAAAGAGCCGCTGGAATTCAGCTGTTATATAAAGGCCATTTGTAGACGGTACGTTAAGTTGGGGACAGAAAAATCGATACCAGGAGCATATGTTAAGATGTATGAAAATTTTGCTACTTGTGGACTGTCTGACATGGCCAGCACTAATGATATTAGGTACTAGTGTGATGTTGAACTAGCTTCAATGTCTTTTTCAAGTTATCAGCACCTGATTTTGAATATCATGTACAATTTTTCTTCAGATGAAACGAAAAATGTGAGCAGTATCTCTGCATTTAAGACATCATGCCCAGAAAATTACAGATCCCTGTTAATTTCATCCAGCTTATCAATTTCTTTCTCCTGAGCACTGATTCCATGGCGAACCTTCCATCTGTGTTCGTGTTCCTTATATTATTTGCTCCGTGCACGAGGCAAATGACCACACCAATATATTTTGAAAGGTAGTTAGGCTATAATAACTCCGCCAAACAATGTGGACGAACGCATCACAAGACAAAACACTATGCGTTTCGACCTCATAGGATTTCTTCAGGCAAGATAAACAACAGTCAGGACAACGGAAATGAAGAACGAGCAATCACTTATCTTCGCCAAATTCGGCGCAAGATGGGCATCGATTCATTTTCGTTGTCCTGCATATTGTTTATCTTGCCTGAAGAAGACCTAATAGGTCGAAACGCATAGTGTTTTGTCTTGTGATTCGTTTGTACACGTTGTTTAGCGGAGTTACCATGAATACTTTTTGAAAACTGTTTAGATTTCCGCCTGCAGTCGCCTCACCTTGCAACCAAATCCAATAGAATCATTCTGTAAGGTCGGAAGGGAGTAGCCATTATTTTATTGTCTTTCTGTCCAGCTAGTACTATGTGCCGCAATAACCAAGTGGCCGTCGTTTCTGGTGCGGCCGCCTGTATAGAACAGTTGTCATTCTTCAGCACGGCTAAAGCACAGTGCAGTGCGGTCACAGGTAGAGCAGAGGCTGACAGTGTGTATAGAACAGCTGTCATCCTGCAGCAGGGCTAAGCATAGTGCAGTGCGGTCACAGGCAGAGCAGAGGCTGACAGTGAGTCATTCCAACCCTAACAGAGCAGAGTTACGTTACTGCCTCGCAACAAAATCTTTCAGAAGTGGTAGGGATGTTTGGACATGACACTTGGTTGGGTCGTCTCATTGAGACCCGGTTCCCCTTTCTTTGCGTTGTCCATTGCTGTTTGCAGGCAGACAGGAACTGGCTTCTAATGGCACTGGGCCCTGATGACATATTCCCTTCATGGCAGAGTAGTGCATAGAATGTAGCTGTGAACTGTACGCATCTGGGTGCTTGCCGTGTGAGTAACGCTCACAGCTACTAGGCGCAAAAACGAAAGGTTGATGAGTTCACTAATTCTTAACAGAGATCTTAAGCGGCGCTCTGAATGCTCGCCTTTCGTGTGAGACAACGACCTCGTGTCTTGTGGCGACGTGTACGTAGCACACGTAACAGACCCCGTGGCAACAAAGGAACTGTCCCTATGGAAATTTTGAGGAAAACCCTTTGGGTGGGGCATAGTTATCTATACACTAAACATACAAAATGGAACGAAATGTGTAATGCCGGGAAATCCGAATCTCTCAGAGAAATATGGTGACGAAGTAAATACAACACCTTCCCGTGCTCTCTCTCTCTCTCTCTCTCTCTTCGTCGTTGTGTGTACAGGAAGGTTAAAGAACTGGAGCGGGTGGTGTGAAAAGGTAGCGATCCACTGTCCCTATCCACACTGAAATGTCAAGGTGGAAAATTCTACTCTGAGGGACATCTCCCATGTAGAAAATCCGACACAAGCTGTCATTTGTGGACAATGTGACGGGCAAAATTTCACATGCAAAATTTCAAAACTATAAAATGAGAGACCAGCTAATGGCAAGCGTAGAAATATTCATTCCGATGGTCAAAATATCAATGTTAAAAAATCCATCATGAAAGGCTTAATGTCAGATACAGAACATCCAGTGTGAGGGGAAAAAATGTCAGGTGTAGAAAATCTGCTCTGATGGACAAGTCGAAAACTGATATGCCAGTTGTTGTACCGGGATGACAATCTACCATCACAAACGAATGTCCCATGATTCAAGTCAACCCTGACAGACAAAAAATGCTTTTTATTGTCTATAGAGAGAAAGCAGTTGAGACTGTGCTACACACGGCAAACTAAGAGCGGCCAAGGGCATCGCCAAGATTAATCCTATGATAAACAGCATAGCATCATACAATAAGAACGATAAAGTACCATACAGTACATCGTGCAATGAAATAGTACAGTGTAGATAAACACGGCGCATTGAATCAAAACAAGACAGTCCAAAATAACACGATTGAAGTCTTCAGGCACAGTCCACTGAACAGCACAGCGTGTTGGAAACCTGAGGTCAAGACGGGGAGGGAGAAAAAGGTCACCTCGCTTTCCCACAATTCATTTTTGTCCGAGTCCCGTTCGCTGGCAAAGTTACACATCACTTTCGTGCATTACCGTCACCACGTGCAGTCAGAGAGTCGTTCAGCTAGAGAGGCTGCCCACTAGGGTAGCTAGGTACGCCAGCAGGTTGTCGTCAGCTGTTCAGCGAGGTCGGCCCACTCCCCCACACGTAGCCGTTGCCTGTGTGCAAACCACCGTGTGTGTGTGTGTGCTTCAGACTTGACAGGTTGATACCACCAGAGGCGAAGTGTGGCGAACAGACAGCCATCCGTCCCACAGGAAACAGACAGTGAGCTTATCAGAACAACAGGAAGTGGTGAATGACTTCACTATGTACGAAAGGAGAAAATGCTCTTCCCTCTTACTCTATGTCGTGGTGCAGACCATTGTTGGTAAAGATGTCGGTGTTGGCGGAAAACCTCCATCTCCCTGATGGCCAGGCGCTCTACGGTCCTACACTGCCTTTATACCTCTATCCTCTCCAGCACTTGCTCAAAGTCCTTTATCAGGTCGTCGACGTCTTCAAGACCGACGCTGTCACAGACAAAAAAAACGTTGCAGATTATGCATTATGAATATGCACATCATCTGACTAATACACAAATAAATGCATAGGCATTATATGCCCCCCCCCCAAAAAAAAAAAAAAAAAAAAAAACCCTACTGTATATAACTATAATCTCAGATACAAAAATACTGGTGTATACATAATCTCAGACAGATACAAGTACACACTGCAGTATACATAATCTCTGACAGATGCAGAAGTGCACTGCTGTATATGCGTTACCTCTGATAGACAAAGAAGTACACTGCTGTATACATAATCTCTGACAGATACAGAAATACGCTGCTATATATGTAATCTGGTACATAATAAATACACTGCTGTATACATAACCTCTTGCAGAGACAGAAAGATATTCCTGTATACATAATCTCTAACAGATACAGAAATATACTGCCGTATACATAAATTCTGGCAGATACAGTAGTATACTGCTGTATTTATAATCTGGACAATACACGAATACACTGCTGTATACATAATCTCTTGCAGAGACAGAAAGACATTACTGTATATATATTCTCCGACAGATACAGAAATACATTACAGTATACATCATATCTGACAGATAACAGATAGAATACTCTGCTGTGTACATGATCTCTGATAATTTCAGAAACACGTTACAGTTTACATGATCTCTGACACATACAAATATACACGGCTCTATATACAATTTCAGCTACAGAAACACACTCTCAAAAATAGAATCTCAGAGAGTTACAGAAATACACCGCTGTATACATAATTCCAGACAGATACAAAACATGCTGCTGTATACATAATCTCAAATGGATACAGAAATAAAATCCTGTATACGTTATCTTAGACAGAAAGAGAAATACGCTCCTTTATACATAATCTCTGATGGACACCAAAAGACACTGCTACATACAAATCTTAGACAAATCAGAAAGACACTGCTATATGCTTAATCTCTGCCAGATACAGAAATATGCTGCTGTACACATAATCTTTGACAGATCCAGAAACACACTGCTGTGTATATATAGTCTCTGGCAAGAACACAGAAATACACTGCTGTGTATATATAATCTCTGACAGATACATAAAACCGCTGTTCTATATATAGTATCTGACAGATACAGAAACACTCTGATGTATACATAATCTTAGACAGACACAGAAATACACTACTGTATACATAAATTCAGACAGATACAGAAATATACTGCTGTATACATAATTTTGGCAGATACAGAAATACATTGATATACACTGCTACGTCTACATAATCTTTTGCAGATACAGAAATATACTGTTGTGTACATAAATTCTGACAGATACAGAAAATATACTTGTGTATCCATAATCTCAAATAGACACACAATTACACTGCTATATATAAATTTTTAGTTACAGAAATACTCTGCAGAATAGCTTATCTCCAGCAAATACAGAAACACACTGCTGTGTACATAATCTTTGACAGATACAGAAATACATTGCTATGTACATCATCCCAGACAGTTACAGAAGTACTCTGGAGAAATAAAACTCTGACAAATACAGAAATACACTGTTGTATATATAGTCTTTGGCAGATACAGAAAAAAAACACTGCTGTAAACATAATCTCTGGCAGATGAAAAAAAAATATAATACAGTGTATATAACTTCTGAGCAACACAGAAACACCGTGCTGTATACATAGTATCTGGCAGATATAAAAATACACTGCTGTTATATAATTTATTGCAGATAAAGAAATGCACTGCTGTATACATTATCTCAGATCGATAAAGAAATGGGCTCCTGTTCACATAATCTCTGACAGACACAGGGATGCAGCCCTACATATATAATATCTGACAAATACGGAAATACAATGCTATATAAATAACATTTGCCAATAACGAAATATACTGCTTTATGCGTTATTTTGGCACATACAGAAATACACTGCTGTATACACTGCAGCGTATGTAATCTCTGGCAGACACAAAAATTCATCGCTGCATAGATTATCTCAGACAGATACAGAAATACACTTCTGTATACAAAATTTCTTGCAATTACAGAAAGACACTGTTGTATACATAATCTCTGACAGATGCAGAAATATACTGCTGTGTACATAATCTCTAGCAGATAGAGAAATAGACCGCTGTATGCATAATCTCTGACAGACTCAGAAAAATATACAGCTGTATTTTGCTGTACATGTAATCTCTGACAGATGTAGAAATGCACTGCTATATACATGCTCTCGACAGATACAAAAATACACTCCTGAATAACAAATTCAGATTAATGCAGCCGTATACGTTAATACTCAGAGACACACACATACACTGCTGTATGCATAATCTCTGACACACACAGAAATGCACTGCTAATTATGTAACGTCTAATAAACAAAACAAAAAATATACTGCTGTATACTTAATCTCTAACAGAAGCAGAAATGCACTCCTAGGTATGTTGCTTCCAACTGATACAAAAATACACTGCTGTATACAAGTTTCTGAAGGATAACAGAAATACACTGCTGTATAAATCAATTCTGGCACGCACAAAAATGTACTGCTTTATGCATAATCCCTAATAGATAACAGAAATACACTACTGCATAATAATCCCAGACAGATACAGGAATGCATTGCTGTGTATATAATCCCTGACACATAACAGAAGAACACTGCTGTATATATAATCCCTGGCAGATACAGAAATACACTGTTGTATTCATAATCTCTGGTAAATACAGAAATATGCCACTGTATTCATAATTCCGGACAGTCACAGAAATACACTGCAGTATAAATAATCCAAGACAGTTACAGATACACACTGCTGTATACATTATCTCAGACAAATGCAGAAATACGCTGTTGTATCATTATTCTCAGACAGATACAGAAATGTACTACTGTGAACATGATTAGAAATACACTGCTGTATACATATCCTCTGACAGATACAGAAATACACTGCTGTATACATAATCTCTGGCAGGTATATATATATATATATATATATATATATATATATATATATATATATATATATATATATATATATATATGATCCTTTGCTGATACAAAAATACGATGATGTATGCATTATATCCGCAAATACACAGAATACACTACTAGATAGATTAACTGTGACAGAAACAGAAATACACTGCTGTGTAGATCATATGTGACAGATAAAGAAATACACTGATGTATAGATAATCTTTTGCAGGTACAGAAGTACACTTCTGTACAGTTGATTTTTTGTCTGATACAGAAATACATTGCTGTATACATAATTTCTGGCAGTTACAGAAATACACTGCGGTGTATATCTCTGACAGATACAAAAATACACTGCTGTATATATAATCTCTGACAGATACAGAAATACCTTGCTGTATATATAATCTCTGACAGATACAGAAATACACTGCTGTATATATAATCTCTGACAGATATAGAAATACACTGCTGTATACATCATCTGTGGCATATAAAGAAATACACCGCTGCATACATAATCCCTGGCAGATACATAAATACAGTGAGGTGTATGCGGTCTCTGATAGATACAGAAATACACTGTTGTATTTTTTTCTGACAGATACAGAAAAACACTTTTGTACGCATAATCTCTGGTAGATACATTGATATACTGCTGTATACATAATCTCTAAAAGGTACAGAAATACCTTGCTTTATATATCATCTCTGGCAGATACAGAAATACACTAATGTATACTTAGTCTCTGTCAATTCAAAAATATACTCCTGTATACATAATCTCTCGTATGTATAAAAATGCTGTCTATATGCATGATCTCTGGGAAATAAAGAAATAAACCTCTGTACACAAATTTCTGGCAGATGCACATACACATCAATGTCTACATAATCCGTTGGAATTACAGAAATAGACTGCTGTATACATAACCTCTTTGGAATTACAGAATTAGACTGCTGTATACGTAATCTCTGACAGATACAGGAATGTATTGTTGCTTACATCATCTCTGACAGACGAAAAAAGACACTGCTGTATACATAATCTGTGACAGATACAGACATACATTGTTGTATACCTAACCTCTGACAGATGCAGAAATACACTGCTGTTTACATAATCTCTGACAGACAAAGAAATATACTACAGTATCCATAACCTCTGGCAGATTAAGAAATACACTGCTGTAAACATAATCTCTGACAAACACAGACATACATTGCTGAACTTAACCTCTGGCAGATACAACAACACACCCACCCCTATTATTCACCATGGGACAGTGGTTAGTGTGGCCAGTTGCAGGATGCAAGATCAAGGGGTTGAATCGCTCTAGAAGCTCACATGTGCCGGGTATGAGAGCCCTGACCGGATTCAGCCCAATGTAGAATGTAGGATGGGCTCAAAGAAAAAGGCTGGAACCACACAGGGAGTTTCATCCATTGGATGATAACGCCTCTGAATGCTGTTCACATTTGACGATCAATTTTGCCCGTGTCTGCAGCTGGCTAATGCCAGGATATATCATGAAAGGAGGCGCACACTGTATCCCTGTCACGAAGCCTCTGATATCTACTCCCCTTGGACTTCAAGGTTTTTGCGTCTCAAATTTCCTGACCTTTAGTTCCTTGGATTTCATTTTTCTTCGCAACAAAGCCTGCATGGAGTTTGCGTCAAAGTGTCGTGACTGGGACGTTCGTGGCAAGTGTTGTCGGGTGGATCTGAAAAGGAACACCCACTCACGCTGGCTTTGCGACAAACCAGTTATTGTTGTGAGGAGGTTTAGTAGGTGGCGTCTTGCGTATGTTGAAGGACAGCAGGTACCACTGAACGCCGCTGAAGTGACTCTTCAGCAGTGCAATGTCTTCTCTGCTGGGTGCCTCATGACCACCTGATCTGGACTGCTGCTAACTGTGGACTACCAGTGCTGGGACTGCCGCAAGACGAATGTGGTTGTGGCTGTCATCGGGCGGCGGCCGCAAAGAGAAGCACGACAGAAAGATCACTGGGAAGGCACACAGGATGAGCAATACGCTGTTGTGTGCATTTTCTCTGACACACATGCTGGTATATGTTGATGTGTGCGCTGTATCCGGCACTGACACATGCAGAATTGCGCTACTGTATGCCTTTCATTCATTGCACATATAAAGATGTTGCTGTATGCACAGAAATGAACTAATGGTTGCACCTTCTCTAACACACAGAGAAATACACTGCTTTGTGCAGTTTATTGACGGACATAGAAATACTTTTGAATGCACTTCATCTCTCTGTCTGTTGTCTGCCTGCCTGCCTGTCTGTCTGTCTGTCTGTCTGTCTGTCCGTCTGTCTGTCTGTCTGTCTGTCTGTCTGTCTATCTGTCTCTCTCTCTCTCTCTCTCTCTCTCTCACACACACACACACACACACACACACACACACACACACACACACACACACACACAAATAGTCCGCTGTAAGCGCTGTGTCTCACTCTCACAGGGAATGCACAGCTACATGCACATGCCAAGCAGGGGCGGATTTGGGTGGCTCCTGAGGTTCCAGACGCCCATCCCACCCCAGCCCCAGAACAAGACCTGCCAAGAGAGGCTTGCAGGCTAGCAATGTACCTTGTTGACTAGGATGAAAGGTCCTCCTGCCCTCCAACCCCCTCCTCCCTCCCCATCTTTACAAAATCAACCTCTTTCACCTATCCCTCCCCCTTTTTTCAAGAAAATCTGCGCTTTAACACGGACCCAACGCCACTCTTTTTAAAACAAAATCAGGGCGTGGTCCACTGCTGCTCTTCACAACATCTGCACCAAGTCTTTCCCCCACCCCCCTCGCACCCCTTCCTCCCCCTCTTTTTTTTTTTTTTTTTTTTTTTCCTTAAATTTGCTGCAAGATTACTACCCCACAAACTCGGGTTTGACTTCCCCCTGTACATTTGATCCGCTACTGTCCAGTGTGCTGACCAGAGGTATTACCTGAGGCGGACCATGCCGGGAGTGATGCCTGCTTCCTTGGTCTCCTCCTCACTCATCAGGTAACGGCCGTGGGTCATCGTGTAGGGATGTTCCACCAGGGTCTCCACCCCGCCCAGGGACACCGCCAGCTCCCCCAGCTGGAGATTCTGTCGGCCAGTAGATCAACCAGCTTGTGCAATAGATAGATAGATAGATAGATAGATAGAGAGAGAGAGAGAGAGAGAGAGAGAGAGAGGCAGACAGGCAGATAGATAGATAGACAGACAGAGAGACAGACAGACAGACAGACAGACAGATAGATAGATAGATAGATAGATAGATAGATAGATAGAAAGATAGACAGATAGATAGATAGATAGGTTGACACACTTCAAAAATATCATTTACAGACTCATATGTTAAACTGTTGATAATCAAGCTGTTGCTTTTCTGTTTCAGACGATGATGAAAAACAATTAACACCTCAAAGCTGGAATAGTGTGTTGATCAAGATTCTTCGGGCACATCGAGAAAGAACGTTTTCCATACAAACTTACTTTGAGACCACAAAATTCACAACATTGCAAGCCAGCTTTGGCGGGCAGTCTCCATGACGTCGTTATCAGGACAAAAGATTCGTTCACAGGTGGGTTCAGATATTTGAGGAATACAACCGTCAATTTTCACCCTCGGGGCAAACGAGACATTTCTTCTGCACAGCAGGGGGATACCAGGGTCATCGGGGAATGCCGATGCTGCCAGAATCCAGAAGGATCACTACGTCATCGCAGCCAACGGCTTGACATTTTTGGCGAGTCATGAAGAAGACTGTTGGTCAACGGTCTGCACTGGCGCCCGTACAGATGACTCAACTACAGACCGACTCGGGCAGACAGAGCCGTTCAAGAGTAAATGCACGTCTACATCCAACAAAAAACAAATGATATTGTCAGACAGCTGTTAAACATTATTATACGCTGGCAGACAAGAACCTGTGGAGCCGATATAGCTCGGTTGGTAGAATGCCGGACTGGTGAGCCTGGTAAACCTGCGGTAACGGGTCCGGATTTCCACTGGACGATTTCGGGTGCAGAGGAATCTTTAGTTAGCGTTGGTTTTGATCCATTTCCCTAAAAGTGTTTTAATGAGACTATAGGCCGACATTCTGTGTGTGAACGCGCGCATACTGTCTTACACACACGTAAAATCCTGTCACCAACTTTTGGAAGTGATAGTTTGTATGGATGGCACATGTACGCGTAGCATGCATCCTTTATGAAAGATGGGGGGAAAAGAATGAAAAAATGAGTGACTGATATTCGACTGAATAACACGGGAAACGACTGAATGTAGCGCCAGCGGGTACTTCTTGGCTCATTATCACGATCGTGAATAACGAACATTCAAAACAGATAGACAGACAACAAGACAAAAACCGTCAACAACCCACTAAGCAAATGGAACGAACAAAGTATAACAAAAAGTCATGGCGTTTGGGATACTAAGGCCTTTCCACAAGCAAGACAAACAAAAATTACAGACGGATATATCAACATACAGTGCCCCAATACACAACACATACGGGAAGATAGAAAGAAATCAAGGGAAAAGAAAAGAACAAGACCAGAATACAGCCAAGACAAGCAGACACCTCAACAACAGAAAGACATGAAGGTCAAAGAAGGAAGCCAGGGTCGAGGCAAGACAAGCAGTCCACGACAGAAAGAAATGAAGGACAAAGAAGAAAGCCAGAGCACAGCCAAGACAAGCAGTCACCTCCACAAAAGTTTTGCCTCCAGCCTCGCCACCTGCGACGTCCACCATGATCATGCCACCGAAGAACTTCATCTGTCTTTTGGCCACCTCGTGGCCGGGGTGGGATGGCAAACCGGGATACCCGACTCGTAGAACCTGTCCCGGAAATGGACACGATGTTCTTTCATTTTACATTTTATCTTTTTATCAACCTGTTAGGACGGTCCGTGATTAATTCAGTACGTCTCTCACACATGATAGTCGAAGACCTGCGACTGAATTTCAAACAACATAGATGATAATGACAGTGACAGTGATGATGACGACGATGACAATGATGATGATGATGATGATGATGATAGTGATGATGATGATGAGAACAACACGACGACGACGATGACGACAGCAACGACGACGACGAAGATGATGATATGATGATGACGATGATGATGATGATGATGATACAATACACCAACACTGCAAGTCAACAGTGCCTGTTCTGATCTGTCCTATTTGGATACCACGCACTTATTTCTCTTCTGATGACAGTGACTGTTACGTCGCGCAGCCAGCGTCGACGTTCTCCTTTGGAATGGAATGCGCCACAATGTCCCTACAAAGACATTCCCTACGATTCAGCCCACTCTACAGATTTTCTTTGGGAGAGGTGGGAGTTGGGGGGGGGGGGGGGGGGGAGTGGGAGGGATAGGATGGAGGGGGGGGGGGTGTTGACGAAGTTATTCATCGTGATAGAGGAACTGGGATGGACACATAATCTGAATCTACTGTCCCCCCACCCCCCATCCCTCCACAATGATCAGTGGGAATGCAGATGGTGACAATGATGGTAGTTTTATTCTTGGTCTAAAACCAAGTGGTTGGACTCTTGCTTTTCTCCGTCCATCCTCCCTGGGGCAACTGGCCAGAGGAGCCCACGTGAATACTTGGTCAGGACATTTGAATCGCACTGCTTTCTCGTGAATCCCACTGCACCCTCAGAACTGGGGCCCAGGACGGGTAACGCCGAAAACCCTGCCAGTGAGCATGGTTCTTATGGGATTCCAGTTCCCTGACTTCACACTCGTGCTTCCACAGTCTCACTCTGTACTTCTTTCCGCTGTGACTCAGCGCCTGGTACATGGATCTGTTATTCCTGACCGAGTTCCTTCACGTGACGCGTAGCAAACACCCAGGTGTGTGGGTACCGCGTTAACGATTTCCTTCATTTGACAAATGGTTCGCGTGTATGTGTGTGTGTTCTTGAGTTTCTCCGCTGGACAAGTGGATCGTGACTTTCTGTGACTTCTTACGGTGTGTGTTTTTCTTTTCATATGACTGGTGCTACATGATTGTAGATCTGTTTTCATATCAGCAGCATAATATGATTTTTATGTACGTTCTTGCCATATTTTCTTCATTTGACGAATGCTGCTTGAGAGTATATGTGTTCTGGCCGTGTTTCCTAATTTGATGCGCGGTACATAAGCTTACATGTATCGTCAATATGTTTCTTTTTTTTTTCCAGGAGGGGTGCGTGAGTTAATGTGCATTCTAAATGTGCTTCTTCACAAGAACATGAATTAACGTGTGCAGCGTTTCTTCATTTAACGTGTGGCACATCAGTTTATGTGCATTTCTACCGTTTTTTTCTTCGTTTGACATGTGGTACAAGAATTCATAAGTGTTCTCTTATCGTTAAAAAAGTAGTAACAGACTCAGAATCAAAACTTACTTGGAGAATATTACAACAGGGTCGCCCTGTCTTCTTCAGCTTACTGTTGCTGTTGTGCAGCGAGGCCTGGTGGGGCGACTGTTGTGTGGGGTGAACGGTTGTCAGGATCTGATTGTAGATGGGGGGAGTTCAAAGCCTTGATCTCTGTTCAGGCTGGGGCGTCTGGTCTTGATTTCGATGGCTTCTTTAACTTTTGGACGCATGAACGAAGGACGTTCTTATCGTCTTTCTTCATTTTGACAAGCTGAACACAAGTGTATGTACGTTCTTACGGCGTTTCTTCTTCGTTCAGACAAGTTGAACACAAGTGCAGAAGTGTATATATGTTCTTACCATGTTCCTTCTTTTGACAAATGACGAACGAATTTATGTATGTTTTTACCGTGTTTTTCTTCATTTTGACAAGTTGCATATAAGTGTACGTGGGTTATTAGCGTATTTCCTCTTGTGACAAATGGTCAATAAATGTGTGTATGCTCTACCCCCCCCCCCCCCCCCCCCCCCCCCCCCCCCCCCCCCCTTTTCTTTTTAAGAAGCCAGTGAATTCACGTGTGCTCTTGCCGTGTGTCTACACGTTACAAGGCAGTGGCTCATGAATCAGTGTATGCTCTTCACGTGTTCCTTTATTTAAAAAGTGATTTATTAATCTAACTGTATTCTCCACTTAATTTGTCCTTTTTGACGTACCGAATGCCATTTACATATCCATACTAGTTTGTACGATGCAACTGTTATCACGTCATCAAAACCATCGGTAAACTTTCTGCTCACTCAACACCCTGTTGGTTGTCATCAGCAGCAATGGACAGACCACGAAGAAGATGGTGGCGTACCTTGGGGTGGTTCTCCAGGAACTCGGCCACTCGCTGGGCGTTCTCACTGTGCCTCTTCATCCTGAGGGGCAGGGTCCGCAGGCCTCTCAGCAACAGACTGCTGTCATGGGGGGACTGGAACCACCAACACCACGGTCCATGTAGCATAGGCTGTATGTCCCCCCACCCTCTCTCTCTCTCTCTCTCTCTCTGTTTGTGTCTGTCTCTCTGTCTCTGTCTTTCTGTCTCTGTGTCTCTCTCTCTCTCTGTCTCTCTGTCTGTGTCTGTCGCTGTCTCTCTGTCTGTGTCTCTTCTTTCTCTCCCTCTGTCTCTCTTTCTGTCTCCTGTCCGTCTGTATCTGTCTCTGTCTCTGTCCCTGTCTTTCTCTCTCGTGCGCTATCTCTCTGTCCCTCTCTGTCTCTGTGTGTGTGCGAGTGTCTGTCTGTCTGTTTGTCTGACTGTGCATGTGTGGCGTAATTCGAGTGTGTGTGTGTGTGTGTGTGTGTGTGTGTGTGTGTGTGTGTGTGTGTGTGTATGCGCGCGCGCGCGCGCGTGTGTATGGGTGTGTGTGTGTGTGTGTGTGTGTGTGTGTGTGTGTGTGCGTGTGTGTGTGTGTGTGTGTGTGTGTGTGCGTGTGTGTGTGTGTGTGTGTGTGTGTGTGTGTGTGTGTGTGTGTGTGTGTGTGTGTGTGTGTGTTCTAAGACACATTATAGACTACGGAACCTGCAGACCTAGCAGACTGATGACATACAAGACGCACCAAACTGGGGATCTGTGAGACATACCAGAGTAGAGATCTGAAATACATACCAGAGTAGAGATCTGTAATACATACCAGAGTAGAGATCTGTGAGACATACCATTGTAGAGATCTGTACTACACACCAGAGTAGAGGTCTGTAATACATACCAGAGTAGAGGTCTGCAATACATTCCAGAGTAAAGGTCTGTAATACATTCCAGAGTAGAGGTACGTCAGACATACCAGAGTAGAGGTATGTCAGACATACCAGAGTAGAGATCTGTAATTCATACCAGTAGTAGGATCTGTAATACATACCAGAGTAGAGGTCTGTGAAAAAATACCAGAGTATAGACCTGTAATTCATACCAGAGTAGAGATCTGTACTACATACCAGAGTAGAGATCTGTGAGACATACCAGAGTAGTAGAGATCTGTAATCCATACCAGAGTAAGGATCTTTGATAAAACTAGAGTAGGAATCTGAGAAACATATGAGACCAGAGAGAACTACGAAACAAACTGCTGAAAGAGCCAAGGCAACCAGACCAGACAGCTGAGAGAAATATGCCAGTCTATGGAAGCTGAGAGACGTGCCAGACTAGAAAGCAAGGAGACGTACCAGACTAGGAAACTAGGAGGCGTACCAGACTAGGATATTAGAGACGTACCAGACTGGAAACCAAGAGACATACAAGACTTGGATACCAGGAGACGTACCAGACTGGGAAACTAAGAGACGTACCAGACTAGGAAGCTAAGAGACGTACCAGACTGGGAAGCTAAGAGACGTACCAGACTAGGAAGCTAAGAGACGTACCAGACAGGAAGCTAAAATATGTACCAGACTAGGAAGCTAGGAGACGTAGCAGACTAGGAAGCTAGGAGACGTAGCAGACTAGGGAACCTAAGAGACGTAGCAGACTAGGAATCTAAGAGACGTACCAGACGGGGAAGCTAAGAGACGTACCAGACTAGGAAGCTGAGAGACGTACCAGAATAGGAAGCTGAGGGACGTACCAGACTAGGAAGCTAAGAGACGTACCAGACAAGGAACCTAAGAGACGTACCGGATTGGAAAGCTAGGCGACGTACCAGACTAGGAAGCTGAGAGACGTACCAGACTAGGAAGCTAAGAGACGTACCAGACAAGGAACCTAAGAGACGTACCAGATTGGAAAGCTAGGCGACGTACCAGACTAGGAAGCGAGGAGACGTACCAGACTAGGATACTAGAGACGACGTACCAGACTAGGAAGCTAAGAGACGTACCATACTAGGAAGCTGAGAGATGTACCAGACTACGAACCTAAGAGATGTACCAGACTAAGAAGTTAAAAGACGTACCAGACTAGGAAGCTACTTGACGTACTAGACTAGAAAGCAAGGATAAGTACCAGACTAGGAAACTAGGAGATGTACCAGACTGGGAAACCAAGAGACGTACCAGACTAGGAAACATAAAGAGACGTACCAGACTAGGAAGCTAAGAGACGTACCAGACTAGGAAGCTAAGGGACGTACCACACTAGGAAGCTGAGAGACGTACCAGACTACGAACCTAAGAGACGTACCGGACTAGGAAGTTAAAAAGACGTACCAGACAGGAAGCTAAGAGACGTACCAGACTAGGAAGCTACTGGACGTACGAGACTACTAGGAAGCTAAGAGACGTACCAGACAAGCTCCCACAGAGCCCTGCATCTTTTTCAGCTGCCGCCATTGGTCCACGGTGCGCGTGGTCACGCAGCCCGCCACCAGGTCACTGTGACCTCCCATGTACTTGCTGTTGAACCGATGACACACTCCATATCAACACACACTAAATATCAACACACACTAAATATCAACACACGCAAAATATCAACACACACACTAAATATCAACACACGCTAAATATCAACACACGCCAAATATCAACACACGCTAAATATCAATACACACTAAATGTCAACCCACACTCCCCTCAACAAACAGCACACATTTAGAAACGCAAACAAACAAACAAAACCAGTGTTCACCCAATGCATATTTCATATCAACACTCGCTCAACATCCACACGGTCGACATCAACACTCATTCAACATCCATACGAACGACATCAACACATGCTCCACATCGGCACACGATTCATATTAACTACACACCCCATATCAACACACATTCCACATCAATAGACACTCCATATCACCATAAACTCCAAGTCATAAACACTCCATATAGCAAACACAAACTCCACATCAACAAACACCCGGTGTTATCACACGCTTCACATTAACATGGCTGAAAGCAATCGGAGGAGAGAAAAAAAAAAAAAAAAAAAGCTGATGGCTGTCTTGCTTTGAGAGTCGAAAGGACAGAAAGAAGTTTTCCGACTCCGAAATGTGCGCTGCAGCTTTTCTCTGCAGTGCCACCAGCTCCAAATGATAATGCTAGTCGTTTTGTTGACCAATCAAAGCACGTTCCTTTTTTTTTTCTTTTTTTTGGGGGGGGGGGGGGGGGACATGGGATAATGGCGGCACATCATAAATAAAGATTCCCTGACCTCTAGGTCTTGCAGACAACAGTATCTTGTCTCTATTGAAGTTTCAATGGATTTTCAACAGAAGTAGCTGAATCTAAGTTCTATCACCATATGCGTCGGATCAGACGTGTTTTTCTCTTTTTTTCCTTCCAATTTTGTACATGAAAGCAGGGAATATTATTATTCCACCCGCTTGCTGTTTGCACTATCTGGGAGGGTTTCACCCAGATCAGGCCCAGTAGTGACTCCGCGGAAGAGCAGTCACACAAATACGAGAGCAGGAAACGGCTTTTCATTTGTAATGACTATGTGGACGTGGCGTTCCCTGAAGGATGACATTCAAAAAGCAAGTGTCAAATTGCGAATATTTCTTATACAGCTGCTGATTTTTCTTTTATACTTTTCAACCAACCATTCAACGTTATGGTTAAGAAAAAAAACACACACACACACACACACACACACACATTTTTTTTTTTCGACTTGCGTGTCCATGCAGATTTTCGGTAAGACTATTTTCACTATATATGCGTAGTGGCAGGGGCAGCTACTTCTAGGATTTCTCTGGGCAGATGGGAACCGGTCATAGCAATGATGTATAGATCTCATGGACAAAGTGCCTTGCCTTTCTCCTGGGATTCACACATGCTGCACTTTTTTTTCTCGGTGTCTGAAATGAACAGTTCGCTTTACAGTGGCTCCTCTGGTTAAACTTCATTTCCACGCCTTTGCATTAAACTTAAACATCCGTTTTCGTTTCCCTTTCAACCTTTCATTAGGCCTGGATTAAACAGATGCGGAGATGAATCTCACAGCTAGGAAAATGTTTGAAAAAAGACTTTGTAGAAGTCTTTTTGAATAATCAGATTGCAGAGCGAATTGTTCTTTGCGATATGCTGTACTTTCAAAGCTTCAACCTGAACAGTTCAGTGTTTACTAAAACGGAAACTAAAGAAACTTTCAGAACAATCAAGAACAATTGTTCACACCGGCTGCTAAAGAAGCAAAGATATAACACTTTGAAATTCGTGTTGCTTGGAGCGTTTCTCATGCTTTCTCTACACAAGAAGATGGAGACAGCGAGGAACACATGAAGACAATGCAATAAAGACAGAGAAACACATCAAGACAATGCAATAAAGACAGAGAAACACATCAAGACAATGCATAAAGACAGAGAAACACATCAAGACAATGCAATAAAGACAGAGAAAACATCAAGACAATGCAATAAAGACAGAGAAACACATCAAGACAATGCAATAAAGACACAGAGAAACACATCAAGACAATGCAATAAAGACAGAGAAACACATCAAGACAATGCAATAAAGACAGAAGAAACACATCAAGAAAATGCAATAAAGACGGAGAAACACATCAAGGCAATGCAATAAAGACGGAGAAACACATCAAGACAATGCACTAAAGACGGAGAAACACATCAAGGCAATGTAATAAAGACAGAGAAACACTTCAAGACAATCCGATGAAGAGAGAAAAACACATCAAGACAATCCGATAAAGACAGAGAAACACTTCAAGACAATCCGATAAAGACAGAAAAACACATCAAGACAATCCGATAAAAACAGAGAAACACATCGAGACAATGCAATAAAGACGGAGAAACACATGAAGACAATGCAATAAAGACGGAGAAACACATCAAGACAATCCGATAAAGTCGGAGAAACACATCATGACAATCCGATAAAGACGAGAGAAACACATCAAGACAATCCGATAAAGACCGAAAAAACACATCAAGACAATCCGATAGAGACGGAGAAAACATCAAGACATCCCATAAAGACAAGAACAACACATTAAGGCAGTCTGATTTAAAGTTTTACGTACAATGTAAGATGGTTGTTTGATCGTTTTGTTAAACTCTCCGCCCGTTGAAATGCATCATTCATTTATACTAGATTTTCCCTATTTTCTTTTCATGTCCATAGCAAACTACGGTCAGCAGAAATATTCTTTCTTCTTCTCCCACTTGTCCCCCCTCCCCCCTCCTCCTCCTCCCTCTTTGACCCCTCCCAGCCTCCTTTTCCCTTCACCCCCGCCCCGCCCAAACGCACACACACACACACACACACACACACACACACACACACACACACACACACACACACACACACACACCGAACAGACTCTCCTCCACTATACCCTCCCAAAACACATGAGAACCTACGATGTTTGACGCAACAGACACGTCTCGATGCTTTTCTGGTTTTGCTTTCCATGTTGAGACAGAAAGAAGACGTCGGGCGTGGACACTGATTGGTGACAGTAGGGTGCAGAGGGACAGTTAATGGTGACAGTGGGTGCATGGACACTGACAGTGGGGTGCAGAGGGGTGACAGAGGGGGCACAGGGACACTGAATGGTGACAGTGGGGTGCAGAGGGACAGTTAATGGTGACAGAGGGGTGCAGAGGGACACTGAATGGTGACAGTGGGGTGCAGAGGGACAGTTAATGGTGACAGTGGGGTGCAGAGGGACAGTTAATGGTGACAGTGGGGTGCAGGGACACTGAACGGTGACAGTGGGGTGCAGAGGGACAGTTAATGGTGACACTGAATGGTGACAGGTGCAGTGGGACAGTGGGGTGCAGAGGAATGGTGACAGTGGGGTGCAGAGGGACACTCTGTGAATGGTGACAGTGGGGTGCAGAGGGACACTGAATGGTGAAGTGGTGACTGAAGTGACAGT
>JADBJO010001415.1:272500-275000 GCA_016801955.1 Conus betulinus
CTCTGCGCTTACGTCATTCAACGTCAGCTTGGCCATGTCCTTCTCAAACGTGCTCTTGGCAGGTTCGCGTCTTCTGGTTGTTGGTAAGGAGAGAACATGTGGGCGGTTGACGGTGGAAAGTGGTAAGAAGACAAAATGTTGACACCGTCAGATGATCAGTAGTAAAAAGACAAAGTGTTGACGTCATGAGATGAAAAGTGTTAACTAGACAATGTCTTGACGTCATGAGATGGTTCGTGTAAAGAGACAAAGCGCTGACATTATGTGTGGTGTAACAAGACAAAGTGTTGGTGCCATGAGATGATTGATGGTAACAAGACAGAGTGTTGATCCCGTTAGATAACTGAAGGTAACAAGACAGAGTGTTGATACCATAGGATGATTGATGGTCATAAGACAAAGTGTTGATGCCATGAGATTATTGATAGTAACAAGACAAAGTGTTGATGTTATGAGATGATTGATAGTAACAAGACAAAGTGTTGATCCCGTTAGATGATTGATGATAACAAGACAAAGTGTTGATCCCGTTAGATGATTGATGATAACAAGACAAGTGTTGATCCCGTTAGATGATTGATGATAACAAGACAAAGTGTTGATCCCGTTAGATGATTGATGATAGCAAGACAAGTGTTGATCCCGTTAGATGATTGATGATAACAAGACAAGTGTTGATCCCGTTAGATGATTGATGATAGCAAGACAAAGTGTTGATCCCGTTAGATGATTGATAGTAACAAGACAAAGTGTTGTTGATCCCGTTAGATGATTGATGATAACAAGACAAGCGTTGATCCCGCTAGATGATTGACGATAGCAAGACAAAGTGTTGATCCCGTTAGATGATGGCAATAAGACAAAGTGTGTTAATGTCATGAAATGCTTGACGATAAAACACAAAGTGTTGGTGTCATGAGATGATTGACGGTAACAAGACAAAGTGTTGATCTCATAAGATGATTGATGGTAACAAGACAAAGTGTTGGTGTCATGAGATGATTGAGGGTAACAAGACAAAGTGTTGGTGTCATGAGATGATTGATGGTAACAAGACAAAGTGTTGGTGTCATGAGATGATGACGGACGGTAACAAGACAAAGTGTTGATCCCATACGATGATTGATGGTAACAAGACAAAGTGTTGGTGTCATGAGATGATTGACGGTAACAAGACAAAGTGTTGGTGTCATGAGATGATTGACGGTAACAAGACAAAGTGTTGATCTCATAAGATGATTGATGGTAACAAGACAAAGCGTTGATGTCATGAGATGATTGATGATAACAAGACAAAGCGTTGGTGTGTCATAATAAGATGTTTGATGGTAACAAGACAAAGTGTTGGTGTCATGAGATGATTGATGTAACAAGACAAAGTGTTGGTGTCATGAGATGATTGACGGTAACAAGACAAAGTGTTGATCCCATAAGATGATTGATGGTAACAAGACAAAGTGTTGATCTCATAAGATGATTGATGGTAACAAGACAAGTGTTGGTGTCATGAGATGATTGATGGTAACAAGACAAAGTGTTGATCCCATAAGATGATTGATGGTAACAAGACAAAGTGTTGATCTCATAAGATGATTGATGGTAACAAGACAAAGTGTTGGTGTCATGAGATGATTGATGGTAACAAGACAAAGTGTTGATCCCATAAGATGATTGATGGGTAACAAGACAAAGTGTTGGTGTCATGAGATGATTGACGGTAACAAGACAAAGTGTTGATCTCATAAGATGATTGATGGTAACAAGACAAAGTGTTGGTGTCATGAGATGATTGACGGTAACAGAGACAAAGTGTTGATCCCATAAGATGATTGATGGTAACAAGACAAACGTTGATGTCATGAGATGATTGATGATAACAAGACAAAGCGTTGGTGTCCTAAGATGATGGTAACAAGACAAAGTGTTGGTGTCATGAGATGATTGATGGTAACAAGACAAAGTGTTTGTGTCATGAGATGATTGACGGTAACAAACAAGTGTTGATCCCATAAGATGATTGATGGTAACAAGACAAAGTGTTGGTGTCATGAGATGATTGACGGTAATAAGACAAAGTGTTGATGTCATGAGATGATTGACGGTAATAAGACAAAGCGTTGATGTCATGAGATGATTGACGGTAACAAGACAAAGCGTTGATGTCATGAGATGATTGATGGTAACAAGGCAAAGTGTTGATGTTATGAGACGATTGATGGTAACAAGACAAAGCGTTGATATCATGAGTTGATTGACAATAACAAGACAAAGCGTTGATGTCATGAGATGATTGATAACAACAAAAGCGATGATTGATGTAGCGAGCTTATATTGATGGTAGCGATAATTCCTTCAAGGTTGATGCTTAGAAGATGTTTGAAAACACCATACACCACGCACATCTGACCGCTTTGAAATTCATTGAAACAACCGTCTATTTTTGTATGATGCAATGCATTCCTCAGATATGCAGTTTCTTTTAGGTTTGTTAGCTTCGGTA